>JAANDG010000149.1:0-267800 GCA_036852015.1 Pelodera strongyloides | reverse complement strand
AATAGCATTGTGATGTGAGAAGCGCAGAGAAAAAGACGGAGAATTCCCCATGGGGAATTGGGTGGTGAATATGGCCTCTGGCGAATAGTCCTGCAACTTTGTATTTTCTCCCAGGCGTAGTGCCAGGTGGCCAGGTTCTCGCAACATGTCAAACGAGTTAAATCTGTGGGCATAACTAGCGCTTGCGAAATAACCGTACACCTCCGTTAGTATCACATACACACGCACATCGAAGCCCATAACTTTTGATGTGAGTTCAAAGTAGTTCCTCGTGGGAGAAGCTTCCTCAGGTCATTCATCCCGATCGAAAGATATCTTGTGAGCTCTCTCTCTCTCTCTCTCTCTCTCTCTCTTCTTTTCTGTCTTTCTCTCTATCACCATTCTCCCTCATTTCATCTGTTCTATAAATAGTCGAAGGATTTTAATGTTCTTTTCCTGTGTCTCTCTCCCTCTTTTGCTCCCTCTGTATCCTCTCTCCATATCAATTCTCTCTTCCTTTCTCATTCCCCCCCTTCTCTCCATCTCTCTCTCTCTCACTCTCTCTCTCCATCTCATCAACCTGGTTCGACCTCATTCTTTTTTAATCAAAACTATGCACAAGTTTGCATTTCGGAAAAACTGGTTCCCTAATTGTAAGTCTCGAGAACCAATTCCAGTACGACTTAAATTTCAATTACACTGTTTTCCGTTATACGTGCACATCTCTCTCCCCTTCAAGAAATTCAACAGAACAATTTTCTGGGACTGTCCTTGTGTAGTACCTCAAAAATATTTAATTTTCATGGTTCCACCCTTAGTCCCAGAAAGTCAAAAATGGAAATTTTTTTATCGCGCTATTGCGGGCGGTTTTTGAAAGTATGATCGACAACTGCATTCCTATGTATTAAAGGGTCAGGCCCACCGATATAAACCTATATTTATTATTTGTTCATAATTTTTGTAAAGGGTGTTTGTTGTAAAATATACACACTGTGTTTGAACTGGCTTCACCATTGCAAAGCTTTTCACGTAAGTTTTCCTTACAGAGTATACAGTATGGAAAAGCAATTGCACCCTTATTTCCTTATTGTGCGTGTCCCGGGGGCAAATCGCTCTTTTTTCTGTCCCTATGAGCCTGGCTATACAGTCGGCTAACCTGGGGACACGCACAACAAGGAAATAAGGGTGCAATTGCTTTCCCATACTGTATACTCTGTAAGGAAAGCGAACATGAAAAGCTTCGTGATGGTAAAGCCAGCTCAAACTCAGTGTGTATATTTTATAATAAACACCCTTTACAAAAATTATGAACAAATAATAAATATGGGTTCAAAACGGTGGGCCTGACCCTTTAATGCTAAAATGAGTTCAATTTATCCAAAATCCGTATCAATAACCGGTTGTTATACCGCTCTAAGGGCCTGACCCTTTAGTAATCAAAAGGGGACCAAAGCACTTTAAAATTGATAGTCTATAAATCGTGGGAGCCGCCTCAAATTGGACGCTTTAACGATGAGCTATTTCGGATGAAATGACACCTCTTCAAGGGTACTTTAGCCTGGACTATGATACATTTTGGGAGATTATATTTGTGGACACACACACATACATATACACACACACACACACACACACACACAAATACACACACACACACATACACACACATACACACACATACACACACATACACACACACATACACACACATACACACACATACACACACATACACACACATACACACACATACACACATACACGCACGCACACACGCACGCACGCACGTACGCACACACACGCACACACACACGCACACACACACACGCGCTCGCGCGCGCGGGCGCGCAATTAGATTGGTTGACTACTGCTTATAAGTCCTCTGAGTCACTGATTGTAATTGAAACAAATCCGCGGATGTCATTTCTTCTGGGAAAGTCGGCTTACGACCGGTTTAACGTTATTTATACGTCTTATAGTTATTTATAAAGCTCATATAAGTGTCCGACGTGTCGTCCTTTTAATGACAATAACTATAATAGGTTTATCATAATCGACCACATCTTGTATTATCAGAGAGAGAGAGAGAGAGAGAGAGAGAGAGAGAGAGAGAGAGAAAGAGATGGAGAAAGACAGAGAGACACAGAGAGAGAGAGAACGGAGAGGGAGAGAGAGTTACACAGAAACTGAGTTTTGTATTTATATTGTGCGTTCTCTTTTATCTGGTTTTCGTCGGTTGTCCGCTAGCTCCTAAATTGGATCTCTTGGGGATTCCGGGCCAAACATCTTTATCTGTGACAAGAGGACGTTGCCTTATAGATGAAACCCCCATTCGGCAACCTTCGTAAGTCAGAGAGAGAGAGAGAGAGAGAGAGCGAGAGAGAGAGAGAGGGGAAGAAGAAACAGAGAATGTTATATACCCTATATCGAGAGAAATAGAGAGCGAGGGATACAGAGGGAGAGAAAAGCAATTGGGATTCTAATTAGCGTGGCACAAAGCACTTCGCCTCTATAAAGGGTCCCAAAATGAGCGGTGTTCTCGAAAATTTCAAAACAAGTCATCGTTCAACGCCGTACTATTATATGTTCCTTCCTCCGAGGATGAGATGCGGGGTTCATTAGAATTGCAATAATAAACTAGGTCACAGATAAAGTATGTTTGAAAACCCTAACCATATAATCAGCTTGCTGTCCTTATAGTATCCTTATAGTATCACAAGACTACGACTTCAGCCTCCTTCTGAGTCGAGATGGTCAGAGACTTAAAACAGGAACCTATTGGAAGGGCTGATAGAAACAACGTAATAATTTATTACCCTAATTAGCTCTCAGAAAATTAATCAATTGAGGCAGCCTAATTGCTCACTGCATCCGTTGTTATGTATTGAAAGGGACAAAAATAGCGTTACTGGATTAAAATATCAACATTAAAAAAAAAAACAGAAAACTTGGCGTGCGAGCCGCGTGAGAGCGACGTGCAAAGGGCATTGGCAACGTGGTGGCGTGAAAAAAAGTACGCAGAATGGAATTAGCGTGAAACTTGCCCGCCGATATCACGCTACTTGCACGCCAAAAAAGGCCGCGGCGAAATGGCGTTAGTACGGCGTGCAAGCGGCGACAGTACGACTTTACCGTGTGCAGGCGGCAACGTGACGGCGGGCAACTTGCACACCAGAACGCAACGGCGTGCCACATTTTGCCACGCCGCATGCACGCCATAACGCTGCTGTTTTTTCACGTTATTGGGGAAGAAACTTTGGTTTATGCCGTCATACTGTATGTATGTACATATATAGTTTCGATTCGAGTGAAATTATCTTCTGCATGGTACCCCCTGTGTGTATTTAGTTAAAACAATTTAATCGTTTTAAATTTCTCGTGTAGATAATTGAGCGTTTCCGAAAAATTACTCTAACTCTTAATTTCAAGTAGTTTAAAACATACAATATCCCTTTTTCGGTTCCGTTTAATACAATTCGGAAATGATTTTAATCCCTATGGCTATTAAATGTTATTTTTACCTGAAATCATGGACTTTGGACAAACGTGAACTTTGCTATGTGAGCGAATAATTCTAAAAAAAAAACTCTGTATAAGGAGTGAAAAAATTGAGAACTACGAGGCTCGACATGCTTCTTTGCCTTTGCCAGCTGTGTAGTATGGGGAAGAACCAGTTGATTACCCAAACTGCTTTGAAATATATTTTCTTGAAAGCGAAACGGCCGGTTATTGAAACTGACGGGGCATAACCGCATTATTTTCCCTGTTCTAGAAAATTAGGGTGGAAACCGAAAAAAGAGGGACTCGGATGAAACCCAAACTGTTAGCGATATCGCGCTAACAAAGGATACATTATATGCAAATGAGTACGATTTGAATAAAAAAAACGACCACATTTTGTCCCCACTTAGCGTAAATGCATAAGAATGCAGCTGTCCACGATGCGTTTCAAAAACAGGTCGGTATTTCATTTTAAGAAATATGTGTTCTGCTCTCTAATTGTCCTCACTATTACAGGCAGTCGGTCTCTCCCTCATCTTCGTATGTCTCTGCGTGCTCAGCTTCACAATAATGTCAGCGCAGTACCAGAGGTTTGTTTTCGTTTTTCAATTGTAGTTTGTAGTCTCGTTTTGGACTTCAAGCTTTCGACCAAGCTTAGCCTATTAGGCACTGTAAATCCGAGCACATACCTGAAAGAGCAGCTTCCCATAGGTGTAAGCTTACGCGGGAAAGGCCAATCCTGAATATCTGAGGAGCCTGTTACTAATATGACGGTTGAAAATCGGAAAACGTATTACCACATTGCAGGTTCTACATGCCCACCTCCTTTCTCTGCACTTTCCTCATTTGCTTAGTGACACTTTTGGTCTTCTCCGAGGGCAATGATAACTTCATGTCCCCGGTGGCCACACTGGCCACGAGTGTGCAGGTATGTGTTGGGTCTTTCTTTGGTATCTAGTTTAGGCCTAAGTATATACGCAACCTAAGGTGCACGTAGCTACTAGTTGAATTAGGACAAACTATGCATTTGCTCAGGCTTCAACATCGCTACGTGAACTCCTGTGGAAATGTTTACACCTGGTAGATAACTAGCTTGAAATCCGCGCTCCAGGCTCACGCGAAAAGTGCGCCGCGCACTGTTGGCGCGCCTGTGGCACTCTTATGGCGCCCTTTTATGCGCAGCCGTGATCTTATTATATAAAGGAGAAGAGTTTACTTTTTTGTTTGTGTGAACGTAACGAAATCCTTTCATAAAGAAAATTTTCTATTCACAATCGAAAGAGAACATACAAAATCTTTGCCGCTGGCGGGATTCGAACCCACAATCTCTCGATTCACAGTCCAACGCTCTACCTGTTGAGCTATGCTAGCTTATATGTCGAGGATATTATAGGAGAAGAGAAGTGCGATTGTAAATTTGCATGATTTGCAAAAACGCTGAAGTCCAGAACCAAATTATACGTTTCCACATAAACGTAAATTAAAGTTTTTTTGAACAGTGTGTAACAATCGGCCGAAGGCCGATTCCTCCAGTCGGAGAAGAGCCCGTAGGGCTCTTCGAACGGCTGGTGTTTAATAAGTCAAATATTAAGCCAACCTATTCATTCAGGTCGTCCTACTCATCTATACCGTAATCCCTCTGCCTCTCTATCTGTGCATCACTATCGGTATACTGTATTCGAGTCTGGTCGAATTGTTATCAAGAAATAGGACCAAATATGGAGAGGCGGACGTCGTTAAGTTTCTTCTTCACTTTGGAGTCCACCTACTGGGAGTCCATCTCTTCATACTCACTCAGGTAAGACATACTTATCTCCTTCAATCTCTGTCTCTTTCGGTCTCTCTCGGTCTCTCTCTCTGCCTCTTGTTCCTTTTTCTCTGAACATTTGTCCCTCTGTAACTCCCCCCCCCCTTCCCTCTACTCTATCTCTTTCTGCGGAAATTACACACTTAAAATGGTCCCAAAATTTGAAAGAGGAAATTAACCACACCAAAAATAGAGAAAATTACCTGAATAAAACATTTAAAATTAAATACATCTTCGTATACTTTTATGCGGGAGTTGGGGACTTTTCTCTCTCGAAGAGCGCATGCCTCACAACCAAGTTATTAATAGCAATAAAGTATAGCGCAGTGGTATTGTCCGGAAACGGGACGCGAAAGGTCAATGGTTCGATTCCAGGTTCGACAGCGTAAGACGTTCCTCAAAGTTGGTCAGTCTCTAATGGCGAGGAAGGATCTACTACTCGAGAAACAATTTAAAGATCATATGATTCAATCAGTGATGCCTAAAAAGGTGGGGAACTTGTATACACAAGATACGGAATAATTGCCGAAACCATAGAAGAACCGCCGCTGGACCGTCACCAAATGGTTTTCACCGAAAAAAACATTTGGTGACTTGTTAGTGACCATTTGGTGGCCGGTTGTGACGGTTTTCATTGAATCTTGGTCACCACATGGTCACGAAGTGGTTACCAAATGGGCTAGGCTAGCCCACGAAAAAAAACCGAGAACGGTCACCAAATGGGTTCCTCAGCTGTAGAATTTGAAATGCTTCTGGATACGCTGCACGCCCAAATATCAGATGACTGAGTACCGCTATGGTGATTATGTCCATATTCCTCGTCTCACTGGTTTCCATATATGGCCGATTTCCCTTCCAAGTATGGAAATATGGAAAAATTGCGCCGCATCTTGGAACTACACGAGACCATTTTTTGGTCTCGCGTGCATGCGCATTCACTTTTGGCGCAACGTTGAACAATGAACAAGGCCGATATTTTTTCCAATTATGCAAACACCGTATCTTGGAACTACATGAGACAGTTACCGTCAAATGTAGCAGCGATAGACACGGGACCATTTTTTCAAGCGCTCATGCACTCTGCATTCACTTTTAGCGCAACATTGCATTATGAACAAGTCTTCCAATTCTAGGTGGCCGATGAGCTGATGAAAGACGCGTCCGAGCTGCGACGACCGTCAGCTAGTTTAGACTCGAATTGCCGCACCTCCAACGCAACGCAGACTATGAACGCGGAGGATGGCAGAAGTAAGTCAGGTCCACGAGCTCGCGGCGCGGTTGCCAATGAGCGCACTCAAAAGTTTGCGGTGCCGGATTACTGCGGCACAGTTAGTACGCCGCATCCCGAGTAGAATAAAACATGTCCGGAGAAAGAAAATCCCTGCTGCAGAAACTATAGGAATTTGAGGAGAAATATAGGGTCGTAGATCACTATACTTACTTTGGTTGATTACGATTACGGTACTTGATACCGTAATTTATTTTCGCAACTTTTAGCCCAATCGATACCACAAAGTGTGCCGGACGTGCGCAAGTTCCGTCCATTTACCATGAATCTGATGACCGATGTCTCGATTCTCTTTGCTGATATTTGTGGTTTCACCAAGGTACGGATTTTGTGAATTATTTGGTAGAGTAGACGAAAATCCTGATATTTTACTACTGTAAGTCCTACTCGTGTCGAAAAAGAAGGGGAATGTAGAATATAGGTAAAATACATAGCTATACTGAAAGAGGAGATCATTCATTACTCATTACTGCATTTTTCTTCATATACGTCATCGAGAAAGTCCGCGGACGAGACTCGAACCCGCGTCTCTCGCTCGGTAGTCTACCGCTTTGCCGATTGCGCCACTTAGTATGATGATATTGGTTTCTTAGATGTCATCGAACAAGTCGGCCGATGAGTTAGTCAACTTGCTCAACGATCTCTTCGGAAGGTTCGATAACTTGTGTCGAATGTGTGGGCTCGAGAAGATTAGTACACTTGGTGGGTTTCTTCGAGTTGATTAGTCAAAGGCCCGGATACTTTAGTACTTTACAATATGTGAAAAGTAAGTTTGGGATGATTGTAAGATAGAGAGAGAATTGTTAGTCAGAGAGAGAGTCAGAGAGAGAAAGAGAGTAAATATCACCTGTGTTGGCCAAAGTTAACACATGTGCTTTGCACGGTGCTGCTGCCTGGCTACAGTTACTACTGCGTTACCGGCGCCCTTGCAAGTTCAGTTGCTAGTTTATTAGCATGTGTGCTGGTCCAGTGAGTGCCTGTGCTATTCCCCGTTAGCACGGTGCTTTTTCCAGGCGACTGTTACTATTGCGTTGCTGGATGTCCGGAACCGCGTCCGGACCATGCCAGATGCTGCGTGGAAATGGGCCAGGAGATGATAATCGCGATCCAACAATTCGATATTGACAGGGGACAGGAAGTGAACATGAGAGTGGGAATACATACAGGAAAGGTTGGATTTTGATGTTTCTGTATTGCTCTCGAACTCTGGCGCACTCTCTCTCTCTCTCTCGTACCCTCTCCCTCTCACTCTGCCTTTTTAATAAAAAATATACATAGTTTTGAAGCTGGTGATTGATTGACGATATATGGCGCTCTTGACATAGGACTAAATACCCCTGAGTTTCGGTCATACTCTAGACCTGAGTAAGCAGTAAACATACGCTTAGGACGTTGCTTGCAACATATGCCCGGCTAATGCCTACGATGGGTGAGTCATGCCCAAGGTATGACTAAGGCTAAGCTTAGGTCATAGCCCTAATCTTACGCTTGACTCGGCCTAGGTTATGTCCTAAACCTTATCATTGCCAAAGATTCCCAAAGTAGAGGCGAGCGAACGGGGAAGAGCGCAGCGCTGCCACTGAATACATATTCCAGGTAATGTGTGGAATGGTGGGCACGAAACGATTTAAATTCGACGTGTTCTCAAACGATGTCACCTTTGCCAACGAAATGGAATCGACGGGAATCGCGGGACGGGTAATGGTTTATTTTTATGTTTATTCTCTCTTACTCACTGCCTCTGTCTAACTTCTTCTCTACTCTATTGCCTTCTCTCTTATGGATCTTTCGCTCCCTCTTCTCGTGGCTCTCTCTTTTTCTGATTCTCTTTTCTTCGCTATCTGTCTCTCGCTGTCTCTCTCTCACTCTCTCTCTCTCCCTCCTGTGTTTCAGTCGTCCAAGTTTGACTTGTTTCATTCAGGTGCACATATCTGAAGACACTGCGAACTTCTTAAACAACGAATACATTCTTGAGGAGGGCAAGCCGCACAAAGGTATAACTTCAATCATTCCAAGTATGTAGACCTATTCACCAGCTTGTATTCTTCATGGGGCATACCTCCCCCTTTTCATGTTGGGCCTTTAGGTAGGGCCCATGAAGAACGGCATGTTTTGCTGTTTCATTTGTCGCCCAGCGTCCACCATAGTTTACAAAGACGGTGAAAAATACGCTGTGAAAAGGAAAGATTCTATTTCAGACGTGAAGACATTCTTCATCGCGGGTAGAAAGGAGTTACCGCCCGTACAAGATTCCGTGGACTCCGAGAAGGAGAGCTTACAGAATGGGGCCCAGGCCAAACCGGGGCTCAGTTTTAGAAAGGTAATTCTTAATAAGCTTTCTTTGGGTTTCATCCGAGGTCCCCTTTGCACACGCTCCACCCAAATTGTCTGTTAGGTATATGAAATCTACATATTTAGGCTACAAACTACAATTTTCAACGCTTTCCACCCAACTTGCCTGAATATGAAATTACATATTTAAGCTACAAACTACAACTTTAAAAAGTCCCGTGAAAAATGGCGTTTTATGTCGCGTTGGCTATCACTAAGCTGCGCCATGGGCTAGGACTAACTAACCTATATCTAAACCGCAGACTACAGAATACAAACTACAAAATGTAAACCGTTGAATTTAGAAAATAGCGACCAAGTTGAAAACGATCCACACAAACTCGTTCCCGATGCGCGGAGGGCCTGGAGGAGGTAGGATTTGATTTTGAGTGGATACGTTCTCTAGTGATTAGAACCATCTACGAAGTTGTCATATCTTAGAGAGAGAGATGGAGAGAGAGAGAGGGATGGAGAGATGGAGAGAGAGAGGAAGAGTGATGGAGAAACACCTCTGAAACCTTCTGTTTCCTTTTACTTTTACATGACCTTGTCACATTGTGTACAATGAACATCCTGGTAGCTTCACCTTACTGTCAGTATATGATTAATCGTCTGATTTTTGTTTTCTCTGATCTCTGTTTCCTCCATTAATCTTTATCTTATCTATTATCTCTTTTCCTTCTTCGTCTTCTCTCTCTCTCCCTCTCTCTCTCTCTCTCTTCTCCCTCTCTCTCCCTCTCTCTATCTCTCTGTATTTCTCTACCTCGTCTCATTCATTTCCTACCAAATCGAATATCGGATCCCAAAACAGTTGTCGTTTATTTTTGCCATCTCCAACTTGAACACATGGTTGTATTCCTTAGTTCTAACAGGACCAAAAGGAAAAAAAGAATGAGTGAGGGATAAATGTTGCCAAAAAGTGAGCCAAGAAAGAAAGTATTTCTTGGCTGAAGAAGAAGGGTTCAATTGAAAAGGCATCTCTGTTAATGGAGTGCGATTTCGCACCGGAAAAGTGGGCTGTGCTAATTCGCACAACAAACTTTCCAAATTCGCATCGGCAAAATTCCCGGTGCGAAATCGCAGACTCTCTCATGTGCTCTGCGAATTCGTACTGAAAAAAACTTCTCGCCTCTCCGAAGTGCCTGAGTGCCTGCTATCTCGCTGATACAATTGCACTGCGAATTCGCAGAGCAAAGAATCCAAAAAGAATTCATAGAGAATTCTTTTTTTTTCCTGTGCGAATTCGCAGCACAACAACCTAGCATCGGCATAATTCAGCAGAGATAAACATGAACACCTTGGTCCAAGGCAATCAATAAGCGCGCGCCTTATTTACATGTTTGTTTACTCATAGCAGCTAGCTTACATACAATATATATATATTATTGGCGACCAAGTACAGGATATATATTTATTTATATTTTAAATATTTATTAACTCCGTGAGAGCGATGAAAAAAGAAAGATCAAAGTAGATGATATAGCTACTCGGAAATAATTTCCACCAACAGTTAGACCAAATATTGATGCCAAAACTGAACCGGGCATTCTCTAATATCTTGAGGCTTTCTGTAGGCCTCTAAACTCTTGAGGCTCTTGAGGCCTCTAATATCTTGAGGCTCTTGAGGCCTCTAATATCTTGAGGCTCTTGAGGCCTCTATACTCTTGAGGCTCTTTAGGCCTCCAAACTAAACTCTTGAGGCTTCTCTAATCTCTTGAGGCTTTCTTTAGGCTCATTGAGGATGACTCTTGCAGATCGAGCGAGGACTTGTAACAGCACTCAACTGCTACCCAAGGAGGTAAACTGTGTAATATAGTAGTGTTTGGTTTACGTCAGGCAAAGGGTACCAGGGTACCATGCGGTGGCTTATGGTACCCAGTGGTGTCGGGACTCAGTGGAGCCCTGTGGTACCCAGTGATGTCCCAATGTCATGTTATACCTATGGTACCTGTCTCACGTATTATATGTTAATTGTTAGTGCAACCGTAAACGTATGTATGTTCTGCACATTCAAAATAGGGACATTATTGTACAGCATGGTATACAGTCTCTTGTTTCGTATGCATGGTCAAGCCGTCTTTTAGTTAGAGGCAACGTTGGTACTTAGATCCGTTAATTTTGTCGTTTGGTTAAGTTTATTGTATATTTCCAGCCCCATTCGATGTGCGTTATGGACGACAACCGTAAATCTGCTTCACTACAAGCGCTGGCCACGAACGCCAGTTATCCGCTTCCGCAAGGTACGCACTCACTTCTCCATCTCTGTCTCTACCCACCCCTCTCTCTCTGTCTCTCTGTCTCTCTGTCTCTCTGTCTCTCTGTCTCTACCCACCCCTCTCTCTCTGTCTATATGTCTCTCTGTCTCTACCCGCCCCTTTCTCTCTCTCTCACTGTTCTCTCTTTCTCCCTCTATCTCACTTCTCAGTGACTTTTTTCTCTTCAAATTGATCAATTTTGTTCACTGATCATTTTATTTAGTGGCCAATTCCGGTAGCACTCCTGATGCGCGAACGCAGTGGACGGAGCGAGGTGGCACAAAGGTAATAATTATATATTTTTTCATTGGGGAGAGAGAGAGAGAGAGTAAGAGAGAGAGAATGTGGAATATTAGGGATATGAGGACCGAGTTACAGAGGAGAGAATGAGAGGGACATAGAGAGGGAGTTACGACGATTATGGCATTCTAATTATTCTAAACTTCAGACGTCAGGCAACGGTAGCAGTGCGAATAGTGCAAAAGGCAGTCGAAGCAGTGGTTTGCAGGTATTTCCTTCAATATTTAAATTTAAATTTTTCCTAATCCTAACGAGTGGGGTCGTGTGGGGGATTGAACTCGCGATGCACTTCGTGGAAGTTACGCTGTGCCAGTACCACTGCGCCATCTTTCCCATTTCCTAGCTCTTGCTCAATTTAGCAGAGCGCACCGCAAAGTTTACGTGGATCGTCGTATAGCGGATTGCAGGTAATCAAGGAGAGCTGTAGTTTAACCACCGGGAGTCGGACTCTCAGTTTAAAGCGACGTGGCACGTGGTTTTACAGCTTATATACTGGGCAGTTGCATTCGCATATACTTTAGGAAACTTCAGTGTCCGTCTGCACAAGTTGGCACAAAATTTGCAAATAATATGGAAATGCAGTTGTCCAGAACGTTTCAAAAACCCCGTCCCATACACTTTAAACCGCATGGCGTAATACTTATTAGAAATGACAAATACATTGTAACTGCCAGAAAACCGCATGCGCTTCCAAAGGCAACGCTTCGTTTAGAGTTTTGCTTATTTTTTCTCGAGTTTTCTAATAATAATACCGTATATATGTATGTGCTCGGGAGGTCAAAAGGCTCGCCTACTGTGTGCCTATGAAAGCGAACATCAACTCGAATTTCTAGAGATCCTACAAGGCGCTGTCAAAAAATCGAGCTTAAAAACACAAACCTGAGTTAATTAATTATTGTACGTTTGCGCGGTACGATGGTCCATGTAAACTTTAAGCCTTCGTTGTATAAGGATGTTCAGTTCAATAATATGGTTTGTTACCTAATCTGATTGTGAGTATGAATGCCTTTCGTGTCGCGTCTGATAAAAAAAACCTTTGTTAGCATCCGAGTTGTTCCAAACATGGGGACCGCTCTCACTAACACTCCGCTTTCGGAGAGCGCTTCCTGGCTTAGGCCTAGGCTTAGGCTTAGGCTTAGGCTCAGGTACAAGCTCCGTATAGAGAGCTCTCTCATGTTCCTTGTAAATAAGAACTTGCCTGTAGCACATTCTTGATTGGAATACAGTAATCGTAGATGTTGCAGCTGTCGCTCCAGGACCCAGGCTCGGATTTGGCATCGTGCGGAGGACTGGACACGGCAATTTCACATCATCATAATGCGGCATCATTGACTCGGTTAGTCAATCAAATGGTCTACCTGACTCTCCTCCTCGATGTAATTATCTCTCTCTGTTGCTTCTCTCCACCTCTCTCCCTCTCTCCCTTTGTTCTCTCTCTCTGGTTGTCTCTCTCCGTCTCTAATCGCTAACCTCTCTCATTCCAGTTTCGACACCGACAACCGAGACTTTGATCAGCGGCTTGTCGCCGTCATCCAGGGCGAAGAAGCCGAGTTCGCCAAAGGTTTCTGGGTCCACAAGGGCAGTCTCAACCCATGGACGCTCAGGTTTAACGAGAAGGTTTGTAGTTTGTACTCTAGTTATGGTTATAACAATATTATTTGGGGCACGTATACTTCTTGAATAACCAATGTAGATGCTTGATCCGAGATTTTTTTGTATCCGTACAATAGTATAGGTCCACTAGCTCATGGTGTGCTGTATAAACTTACGAATTTTTTCGAACTACGCACTTAACTAGTCACGGAATTATTTGTCTCACAAGACAGTGAACTATTAGCTAGCGTACGTAGTAGCCGATCCTTTAGAATAGTCTGTGATGTGTCTTTTCTCTTGATTACTCTGGTTAAGATATATACGTTTATATTTTATATTTATTTATTGATGGTTTATATTTATAATAAAGATTTATATATTAGGACGTGGAGGACGAGTACCGAGCGCACTTCGCTGAATCAGCAGACCGACAATCTGGAGGTCACACCGCAATAGTCCACCACCATAAGGTATGCTAAGTTGCGATCCTACCGTATGCTAATTAAGCCAACGGCTCAGGCGCACGTAAGAAAGTTGTATCGGTTGTCTCTGTAATAAAACTACACGTGGAAGCAATCAGGACTGTGAAAACCGCATTGAATAATACTCGCAACGAGGGAAGTTATGCGCGTAACAGATACTCAGAAAACTACCGTAATCTGAGCAAAAAAAGTGTTTCTCATAGGCAACTTAAACTTCTTACTGTAGCAAGTAAAAGTGCAAAAAATGTGTATGTTTAGGTGGCTGTCGAGGCTCCGCCTACGCAGTACCGATATTCAGGAGTCTTTATTGATATGCTCGTTGCTGGTAAGTTAGAGAGAGAGAGAGAGAGAGAGAGAGAGAGAGAGGGAGAGAGAGAGAAGAGAGAGATAAAGAGAGAACAAGAAATAGTGCCTGATATACCTAAAGAACCTTATTGTCAGAAAATAAAGAAATATTTAGCTGCCCTATTCTGCGTGTCTGCCGGAGCTGTTCTGCTATCTCTAACTCACTACCCCACGCCGTACATCGCGTATTCTGTGGCAGTATTTGCATTGGTAAGTGGACGTTCAGATGTATGATCTTTTAAAGTGGTGTGACACGTGGTTTCTGAAGTCTGAAGGTTTGAAGACAACTGCATTCCCATGTACTATATGCAAATTTCCGTAATGGGCATTTCCGCCGCGCTATTGTCATTATTGCATTGTCGAGATAGTGGCATACAAAACAATAGTAAATCATGTCTGCGAAAGAACACCGCCCAAGGGGGTTGAACCTCTGATGCTCAGCTTGAGAGTCTGCCGCTCTACCGACTGAGCTATGCTGGAGATTATGTTTATTTCAGTGCGTCTTCTGTGTCTGTCTATTGGGTATTCCACTACTCACTCGACAGTCCTTCCTACCATGTGTACACCAATGGACGCCCAGGCATATTATTGGTAAGATTTGGTCCTTGGCCCAGCTATCTGTAACCAGAGGTAAGCTTACCTCTTGAGTCCGCAACCCGTCCCAAGAAACTTATGCGGGGGAACCACCGCTGGGAGACAGTCTCCCGGGGGTGGGTGAGCTTCCACATATGTATGCGGCAGTAGCTGACAGGGTGAGAAGGTATGGTTTCCACCTTCTCTAGAGGTGGTTATCTGTTTATCATAAAACTTATTTCTCAATCAGGCACTATCCCAGTGAAAACAAATCATGAATCCTTTATAAAACAGGTGGACTAAATTATTTCAGGCCTTCTACTAGTGGCCCTACCTGTCGGAGTAGCTCTTTGTGTAGCTCCGCTCTGCATACTTGACTCCTGTCCTGATGTGAGTAATTTTTTCTCTCTCTCTATGTCTATCTCTCTCTCTCCCTCTCTCTCCCTATCTCTGGGTTTCTCTCTCTGGGTCTCTCTCTCTCTCTCTGGGTCTCTCTGTTTCATCCCCGTTCTGAAATTGTGGAGTCGGAAACTGTTTAAACTAATATTTTCAGATGTCGCTGCTCACTTCCCGCATCCTATTCTCCTTCATAATGGTGGTGGCAGTATTCGCTCACTGTAATTTCTCACAATTGGGCGCCTGGCCAAAGACCATTCAGGTAATTGCGCATAATTGTAATTATCTGGACTAGATCATTCTTCGCGTCATGTGCTCTTGGATATCACAGCTCTGGTTTTCTTGTTTTCTAATATGTTAATTACTCTATAAACTGTAATTATCTTCAGTGCGTAGTTGTTGGAGCGATTCACGTGACTGCCGTTGCCGTTTGTCAGACTCATCTACACTCTGCTGATTATACGGTACGTTGTATAGTTTTGGAGGACTTCTGAGAACTTTCTGAAAGTCTCTCTTTCTCTTCCTCTCTTTGTCTTTCTACTTTCTATGTCTCTCTCTCTCTACTCTCTCTACTCTCTCTCTACTCTCTCTCTACTCTCTATGTCTCTCTACTCTCTGTCGCTTCTCCTCTATCTGTGTATCTCTCTCTCTCTCTTTCTGCTCTCTCTCTCTCTCTCTCTCTCTCTCTCTCTCTTTCTCTCTCTCTGCGCATAAACTGAACCACTCTTGTGTAAAGGCACGCGTTCTTGAAGCGCGTTTTTTTAGAAGTTGATTAAAAACCTATTTCAGATCGCTAACTGCACATCCAACGGTTCTGTTCCTCCGCTTCTGAAACCAACTCTTGAAGGCGGATTCGGGGCTCCACTGAATCTATCAGAAATAGTGCTCGACGTCATTCTATCCATCATTCTTGTAGCTTTCCTCAACTATCAGGTAAGTATTTACGCAAAACGCAATTACGCATTCACGCATTTACGCATTTACGCAAACCTACGCAAAAGCGTAGGTTGAAAAGCTCAAGTCCAAATGATTAGGCACAACGAACAACTCCAGTTTCATTGCTCAGAGTAGGCGGTTCCAAAAGCATCTGTGTGATGGCAATGCCACGCAGTCAAAGTTACGCGAAGTTGCCGCCGCGCATGCGCCCTGATAATTGTTAACTTTTTTCCAGTTCGAAGCCGCTTTCCGACTCTCCTTCTACGGCGATGTGCAGGCAAGAAGGGACACGCAGAAAATGCAGGTACTGTAGTTATTTAGTGTTTTAAAGCATTTTATTTGTGAGTTACGTATTAGAAGCTTTGTGTGTCTGTGTCCTACCACTTTCGGTCTACACGCAGATTCCGGACTTACATCTGGTTAAACAGTTGCACTTTTAGGCTTAGGCTTAGGCTTAGGCTTAATCAAGTTCAAATGTCTTATTTTGCAGCTCGTAAGAGACCAAGCTGACTGGCTCCTAAACAACGTTATCCCACCGCACGCTGTGGAAAGCTTGAAGACCGACACCAAATACAGGTGTGTCTAATGCTATCTTTTGTTTTGTTTAGATGATCATTCTTCCACGTGCCTTAGAATGAAGCTTAGTTGCTTTGAAGGAAATGCTGAAGAAAGAAAAAGGTTTAAAAAAAAACTTTGTAACGGTAAAAACGCGATGTATCAGCGAGTATCTATGGCTTTGTGAGTCGATGGTCTGCGGTTTCTATGAATTACCTTCACCTTGCCCCAGACCCAGACAGTTGGCGTAATTCTTCTTACTTTAAAATTTCTTTCAAACGCTGAGTTGAATAAGCAGTCATTGGATTTCTCTTCCACTTGTGATGAATACTCTCTCTCTCTCTCTCTCTCTCTCCCTCTGCAGAACAAGTCATAATGCTGCCCTCATATCGTGATTAGTGACTTGCTCGGTCTTGAAGCAATAAAGAGTAAAAGGAATAAAGAATAAGAATAAAGGAGCACGAGATGTAAATTATTTATTTATCGCATTTTCTATTCCAGTGAAAACCACGACATGACCGCAGTGCTCTTTGCCTCCATTACCAACTGGAGTGAGATGTACGAAGAAAACTTCGAGGGCGGAAGAGAGTTTCTAAGGGTTCTGAATGAGGTATGATTATAATAATAATATTTTGTAAATAATGCATAGTGTTCGTTACGAGCACAACAATTATAACTTGCATGTTTGTCACTTCATATTTAAAGGGGTTTAAGAGCCGGTTTTTGATACGTATGTTGACAACTGTAGTTCAGCTTCAGCTGTACCCTTGTGTCGCATATTAGCACAAAAATTTGCATATAATACGATGCAGTCATCAATACTTCGTTTCTCGTGCCATATCGCTTTAACCTTTAGGTGATCGGTGACTTTGACGAGTTGCTGGACAGGCCCGAGTTCGGGCACATTGAGAAGATTAAGACTATTGGTAGCACGTATATGGCAGCTTCTGGTCTAAACCCTGAAAAGCGAAGAACGGCCGCCGATCCAAAGGAACATTTATATCAGGTAGAGGTGTTCACTATTACTTTATATTAAACCATGCGAATATCGTAAGCAGGGTGGTGGTAGCCTAGTGGTTAGCGCAGTGAACCGGCAACCAAGCGATGAGGGTTCGATCCTCGCTCTTCCGAGATAACCGCCAGCTGATAAAATGATAGACGGCTGGTCTTCCTGATAAATTCAGTTTTATTTGTACAAGGTTAATCTGTTTTAGTTTCATTGTAGTTTTCAAAACTATGACCTATGTATTGATGCAGATATGGATGATAAACGATAATCCGCGTATTATCGTATTACGAGCTTTCAAATATTACTCTTTATTTAAAGCGAAATGCCGGTCGGTTTTTGAAACGCATCGTGATCAACTAAATTCTTACCGATTTATGCTAATTTGCTCGAATTTAGCTCGATTTTTTAAGCTGCATAATAATGCTTTTCTACTCGATGTGTTTCAAAAACCGGCCGACATTTCGCTTTAATATTTAATAATCTATAATTTTTCAATTATTTTTAATTTTTCCCTTACAGATGGTCGAGTTCGCGTTGTCTCTCCAGAACCAGCTGAGCGTTTTCAACGAAGATCTCCTAAACTTTGACTTCGTATGCAAATTGGGTCTCAATATTGGACCCGTGACGGCGGGAGTCATTGGAACGACCAAGTTGTACTACGATATCTGGGGAGATACAGTCAACATCTCGAGTCGAATGTACAGTACCGGAGTGCAGAATAGGATACAGGTGAGCGGCGCATCTATGGCGCTTAAACAGCGAAGAACTAGCTGATTCTAGGTATAAAACTACGTACGATATGAATGTAAAATGTAGTGCGTAAGATAGGTATTTTACCTACCTGTAAAGCGCTATAACGGCCGGTTTTTGACACGTATTTTGGTCAACTGATAGGTATTTTACCTACGATAGGTATATATAACGGCGATTTTTTTCTAATTGCCGTGCTTCAGGTCTCGCAGCACACGCGCGATCTTCTCTGCGACCGCTACGAGTTCGAGTACCGGGACCACATCGACGTTAAGGGTGTGGACGGCGGTATGGACACGTTCCTGCTGGTCGGTAGGCGCGCCGAAATGGTACCTCCCGTGGTGCACGAGTGCGATTTCTGAGGGAAAGCCCGCGCAGTCCCTTATAACAAGCTAATCCGGGCAATCACGTCTGAGGACGACGCCAAATAACATCATGGCATGAGCTCGTTGTGAAATGGTAGGAAATTTAAAGAGGTGTGGTACGTGGTTCGTGATCTTGGAACTTGTATTTCTAAGTATTCTATGCAAATTCCCAACCTTGTTGGGTATTTCAGGCACAGAATGGAATCCAATTATGGGAATGAAGCTGTTGAGCATATATATAAAAACCACGTGTTATACCACTTTATAGATAGAGTGAGAAGTCTAGAGAGGTGGAGGGTGAGAGAAGCGAAAGAACTACCATTTTGCGAGCTTGTGCATAAAGCTAGTAGCGGTCCCAGACGGTTGGATGTCCACGATTTTCAGAGTTTAACTTGAAACAAAGTTTCTAGCTACCGTATCCTTGACTTTGAAACAATCTGCGCATCCAACTTGTCAGAGAGCCTGCATGTTCATGTTAGGCACATTTTTTGCCTTGAGCCAGGCCAGGTCGTAGGTGCACATAGGCTTACATTTAGGATTTGGTTCAGGTTCACTCTGAGACTTGGGCCTTTGCTAAGATCTAAGCTTAAGCTTGAGCTGAGGCTTAGGCTTAGGCTTGAGCTTGATCATAACGAAATTTTGAGCATGCAGGTTTTCAAAGCGCAATTTATGTGAAGCCAAAAAGGGACTGCGCCCTTTCCGGGTCGGGAAGGATTTAAATTAAACTTTTAATTTTAATTTCTTAATATTAATGTTACTTCCCCTAATTGTAAGTTATTCGATAGCTTTAGTTCACATTAATTTAATTTGTTCGCTTGTTTTCGACATACCAAATATATCAAAAATAGTCAGACTACGTAAAAAGTTGCTTTAATTTTGTGTGCAATTTCTCACTCTGTTTCATTGGTTTATAACTATGACTGTTTTTCATGACAGTGTTTTTTTTTTCAATTACATCTGCTGCCGAGCCACTAATTTTTCTAGTTCATAACCCTGAGTGTTAGCTCGGGTAGTCGATCTTTTTTAAACATTATTCTAATGCCCGGAGGCCGTATTCACCAACACGCAGGGAGTCCTCCCTGGCCTCCCCATAAGGAGCTAAAGAGTGCGTAGAGAGTGCGAGAGCAGAAGAGATTCAGAGCGCTCGTGAGCCTAGTGAGGGGTCTCTGTGTTGTTGGTGAATACGGCCTCAGTACTCTGTTTCATACGGTAGCTCGGTAGTCAGTCGATATATGCCGACTCCACCTAAACCCAGGTTACGGTATGCTAATTTCTCCTTGGCACAACTCTAGCGGTACTGTATCGCTACCGTAATCAAGTTAACTCTAACTAAACCAGGGTTTTTGATATTTGTGTTTTCGGCTATCGTTCTTGTTTTATTGTGAATGACCGGTCTTGCATAGGCATCAGTAATCTCCATCTCCCAGTATCTAATACGGTGCTGTATTATTACGAAATAGAAGTGTTCATTTTACATAATATTTTATTCATTTATATAAATTTTATATGTAATACAGTAATGCATTAAGAATCAGGATCTCGATGTCGTTGTCCAAGTTTTAAGCGGTGTTTAGTGTAGTTCTTTACTTTCCCAGTTTGATTTTGTACAACTGTCAAGCATTTAACACTAGCTAGAACATCGGTGTAGGGGTGTTATTTAACTTTGAGTTCATATTATGTTTGTTTTTGAGTTCATATTATGTTTGTATTGTTCTTTGTTTGTTTAAGCTTTAAAGCGATATAACGGTCGGTATTTGAGACGTGTGCTGTACAGATGCATTCACATATGTTCTATGCAAATGCATATAATTAGACTAAAGAATCGCGTAGTTTTTGCATAGCAGATTTCATCATACGTTACAAAACCGGATGCTATGCCGCTTTAAAATACAAACTGAGATTCTGCTCACCCAACTTGTATCTTATAGTTATGCCCAATTCATCTTTACCTAACTGATTTAATAAGTTAACCCGCCTAACTTATTTTTAACTTCATATTACCTTGCTAAAAGCATAATATTATGATATTCTTCCTTTCTAGTCGTTTCTTTCCTATCTGTGAAGACTTTTATTATTTTCTGTTTTAGTTCGTTTCTCCAGCATTTAACGTAGAAAATCCGCGTATTGTTGAATTTCTATTGTATTCTTTGTTTTTGTTTTTCTTTCGTTGCTCGCTTGCCTATGTGTGTGTGTTGTGTGGAACATTTGCTGCAGAAATGTGTTGTGTGCAAGATATATAAAAAAAAGTTTTATTGTTTGTTTGTTTGGAGTTTCGTACGGTCTTGTATGCTGAAGCTATCACAACTGACAGCGTCACCCAAGCACATTTACAGCATCTTGAAAACATGCAATATAAACTTTGAATAACACGATTGAAAATAAAAGTGGAACGGGTGGAATGCCAGAAATGTGGCTTATAGAAACATTGAAACATTGCGACTTCGAATTTAATAATCTAATGCAAGTGAGCTCTTTGTCAGCCAACTTTTTTCGCGAGAAAGTTAAAGGGAATATGTAGGCACTCAAAATGAGCAAAACAACTGCGAAACTAGAGTTTCCACACCAGACATGAATTTAAGTTGGCGACTGAATATGTAAATTCGAATATTCTCATTTGCATGCAAATATGTCGCTGTTGCAAGCTATATGCCGATGTATGCACACATATGCTAAATTTTTGCTCCATCAGACCTGCCGTGTAAGCCAGGGTGGCAGTAAACGCGTTTACTATGGAAAAGGTGAACTTTGAAAATCATTTTCTTTTAAATGGGAAACTTTTAACAATTTTTGTTGTTGTTTCCTTAATGAGGAATACACATTATATTAATACAGATTAACTTCAAAAAGGGCATACATATTCCCTTTAAAGCTCATTGTCAGGCAAACGGCCGGTTTTTGAAACACCGAGTACACTGGCATACTTATGCGCATGCAAATGAACATAAATTAGAATAAAAAATCGAGCTAAATTCGAGGAAATTGGCATAAATACGCAGGAAACAGTTGCCAACGACGCGTTTCAAAAACTGGTCGGTATTTCGCTTTAAGTTTTAATATGTACATATGTACTCTTGTTCAGGTAAAACTTGAAAATTCAATGACCGGTTTGAATGACCGGTCTCTTGCACAATAAGATGTTGTCAGACACCAAGAATATGTAAACTACCAGAATAACGTCAGACAGGCTGAGACAGTAAAAAGATATTGACTTGAAACACATTGTTGAGAACACAAAAATACCTCAATAAGACAATAAGATGTTGTCAGACACCAAGAATATGTAAACTACCAGAATAACGTCAGACAGGCTGAGACAGTAAAAAGATATTGACTTGAAACACATTGTTGAGAACACAAAAATACCTCAATAAGACAATAAGATGTTGTCAGACACCAAGAATATGTAAACTACCAGAATAACGTCAGACAGGCTGAGACAGTAAAAAGATATTGACTTGAAACACATTGTTGAGAACACAAAAATACCCAAATAAGACAATAAGATGTTGTCAACACCAAGAATATAAACTACCAGAATAACGTCAGACAGGCTGAGACAGTAAAAAGATATTGACTTGAAACACATTGTTGAGAACACAAAAATACCTCAATAAGACAATAAGATGTTGTCAGACACCAAGAATATGTAAACTACCAGAATAACGTCAGACAGGCTGAGACAGTAAAAAGATATTGACTTGAAACACATTGTTGAGAACACAAAAATACCTCAATAAGACAATAAGATGTTGTCAGACACCAAAAATATGTAAACTACCAGAAAAACGTCAGACAGGCTGAGACAGTAAAAAGATATTGACTTGAAACACATTGTTGAGAACACAAAAATACCTCAATAAGACAATAAGATGTTGTCAGACACCAAGAATATGTAAACTACCGTAAATAACGTCAGACAGGCTGAGACAGTAAAAAGATATTGACTTGAAACACATTGTTGAGAACACAAAAATACCTCAATAAGACAATAAGATGTTGTCAGACACCAAGAATATGTAAACTACCGTAAATAACGTCAGACAGGCTGAGACAGTAAAAAGATATTGACTTGAAACACATTGTTGAGAACACAAAAATACCTCAATAAGACAATAAGATGTTGTCAGACACCAAGAATATGTAAACTACCGTAAATAACGTCAGACAGGCTGAGACAGTAAAAAGATATTGACTTGAAACACATTGTTGAGAACACAAAAATACCTCAATAGACAATAAGATGTTGTCAGACACCAAGAATATGTAAACTACCGTAAATAACGTCAGACAGGCTGAGACAGTAAAAAGATATTGACTTGAAACACATTGTGAGAACACAAAAATACCATCAATAAGACAATAAGATGTTGTCAGACACCAAGAATATGTAAACTACCGTAAATAACGTCAGACAGGCTGAGACAGTAAAAAGATATTGACTTGAAACACATTGTTGAGAACACAAAAATACCTCAATAAGACAATAAGATGTTGTCAGACACCAAGAATATGTAAACTACCAGAATAACGTCAGACAGGCTGAGACAGTAAAAAGATATTGACTTGAAACACATTGTTGAGAACACAAAAATACCTCAATAAGACAATAAGATGTTGTCAGACACCAAGAATATGTAAACTACCGTAAATAACGTCAGACAGGCTGAGACAGTAAAAAGATATTGACTTGAAACACATTGTTGAGAACACAAAAATACCTCAATAAGACAATAAGATGTTGTCAGACACCAAGAATATGTAAACTACCAGAATAACGTCAGACAGGCTGAGACAGTAAAAAGATATTGACTTGAAACACATTGTTGAGAACACAAAAATACCTCAATAAGACAATAAGATGTTGTCAGACACCAAGAATATGTAAACTACCAGAATAACGTCAGACAGGCTGAGACAGTAAAAAGATATTGACTTGAAACACATTGTTGAGAACACAAAAATACCTCAATAAGACAATAAGATGTTGTCAGACACCAAGAATATGTAAACTACCAGAATAACGTCAGACAGGCTGAGACAGTAAAAAGATATTGACTTGAAACACATTGTTGAGAACACAAAAATACCTCAATAAGACAATAAGATGTTGTCAGACACCAAGAATATGTAAACTACCGTAAATAACGTCAGACAGGCTGAGACAGTAAAAAGATATTGACTTGAAACACATTGTTGAGAACACAAAAATACCTCAATAAGACATAAGATGTTGTCAGACACCAAGAATATGTAAACTACCAGAATAACGTCAGACAGGCTGAGACAGTAAAAAGATATTGACTTGAAACACATTGTTGAGAACACAAAAATACCTCAATAAGACAATAAGATGTTGTCAGACACCAAGAATATGTAAACTACCGTAAATAACGTCAGACAGGCTGAGACAGTAAAAATATATTGACTTGAAACACATTGTTGAGAACACAAAAATACCTCAATAAGACAATAAGATGTTGTCAGACACCAAGAATATGTAAACTACCAGAATAACGTCAGACAGGCTGAGACAGTAAAAAGATATTGACTTGAAACACATTGTTGAGAACACAAAAATACCTCAATAAGACAATAAGATGTTGTCAGACACCAAAATATGTAAACTACCGAATAACGTCAGACAGGCTGAGACAGTAAAAAGATATTGAACTGAAACACATTGTTGAGAACACAAAAATACCTCAATAAGACAATAAGATGTTGTCAGACACCAAGAATATGTAAACTACCAGAATAACGTCAGACAGGCTGAGACAGTAAAAAGATATTGACTTGAAACACATGATGTTCAGACACCAAGAGAACTAACAAAAAATACCTCAATAAGACAATAAGATGTTGTCAGACACCAAGAATATGTAAACTACCAGAATAACGTCAGACAGGCTGAGACAGTAAAAAATATTGACTTGAAACACATTTTGAGAACACAAAAATACATCAGTAAGACAATAAGATGTTGTCAGACACCAAGAATATGTAAACTACCGTAAATAACGTCAGACAGGCTGAGACAGTAAAAAGATATTGACTTGAAACACATTGTTGAGAACACAAAAATACCTCAATAAGACAATAAGATGTTGTCAGACACCAGAATATGTAAACTACCAGAATAACGTCAGACAGGCTGAGACAGTAAAAAGATATTGACTTGAAACATTGTTGAGAACACAAAATACCTCAATAAGACAATAAGATGTTCAGACACCAAGAATATGTAAACTACCAGAATAACGTCAGACAGGCTGAGACAGTAAAAAGATATTGACTTGAAACACATTGTTGAGAACACAAAATACCTCAATAAGACAATAATGTTGTCAGACACCAAGATGTAAACTACCAACGTCAGACAGGCTGAGACAGTAAAAAGATATTGACTTGAAACACATTGTTGAGAACACAAAAATACCTCAATAAGAAAATAAGATGTTGTCAGACACCAAAAATATGTAAACTACCAGAATAACGTCAGACAGGCTGAGACAGTAAAAAGATATTGACTTGAAACACATTGTTGAGAAACAAAATTCAGACAATAAGATGTTGTCAGACACCAAGAATATGTAAACTACCAGAATAACGTCAACAGGCTGAGACAGTAAAAAATATTGACTTGAAACACATTGTTGAGAACACAAAAATACCTCATAAGACAATAAGATGTTGTCAGACACCAAGAATATGTAAACTACCAGAATAACGTCAGACACTGAGACTGAGACATTGTTAAAGACAATATGTTGTCAGACACCAGAATAACGTCAGACACAGTAAAAAGATATCACATTGTTGAGAACACAAAAATACAATAAGACAATAAGATGTTGTCAGACCAAGAATATGTAAACTAACAGAATAACGTCAGACAGGCTGAGACAGTAAAAAGATATTGACTTGAACACATTGTTGAGAACACAAAAATACCTCAATAAGACAATAAGATGTTGTCAGACACCAAGAATATGTAAACTACCAACGTCAGACAGGCTACAGTAGAAAGATATTGACTTGAAACACATTGTTGAGAACACAAAATACCTCAATAAGACAATAAGATGTTGTCAGACACCAAGAATATGTAAACTACAGAATAACGTCAGACAAACAGTAAAAAGATATACACGTCAGACACAAGAATTGTTGAGAAGACAGTAAAAAGATATTGATGAAACACATTGTTCAATAAGACAATAAGATGTTGTCACACTAAGAATAATATGTAAGACCATAAATGTAAGATGTCAGACACCAAGAATATGTAAACTACCGTAAATAACGTCAGACAGGCTGAGACAGTAAAAAGATATTGTCTTGAAACACATTGTTGAGAACTTATCCCAAACAGCAAGAATATTAGCATAGGAACATCTCAGACTATTCAAATTATGGGAAGATTGTTTGGACAACAAACAGACTTGTCAACTAAATACAGTCTTCAAATTTTTGACCTTTTACCGTAAACGGCTATAATCATGTACTACATGTTCGCTAACTTTACTGTAGGCACTTACATAAACCTTCTGTTATATTTAGAGTTCTGTGATCACCAACAATGGAGGAAATTAAAGAATGGTTTGGTTTATTTTCAGTATACTCTTATCAAAAGTATTCGTAGAAATGAGCGTGATGAGTATTTAGACTGTGGTAGTGAAACACTGTGCGAGATTGGGCCATGGCTGGGCCGCGCACCACTTCCGTGGGAAGACATAAAATATAGCAAATAGGGTGCCCTCATGTTCGCGCACTCCTGGCGCACTATCCGCACACCCTTGACCTGTGGGACCTTGGTAGCATTGCGACGAGCCACCCGCACTGGGGGAGACTCAGGATCTTCTATGGTTATTAGTCATTGATGTTTCAGTGTGGAAGAAGTAGTGGAAGTACAATTGTGTGTGAAGGCCGGAGTCAAGGTCGGAATTTTTCTTATATTCAATAAATTCATGAATTCATGTACATGTATTACATGGTCAACAAAGTAGCAATAGTTACTAAAGGGCCAGGCATGTTTGCTGGAAATTTTTCACATCAGCCACTATGTTAATGCAGTAAGTTGAACATCACATGGAACACTCAGATTGCGGCTGAACCACCGCCTCGCACACGGCTGCTTCTGGTCGAACACATAAAGTGTGCGAGGGCGTCGCCGCGCTCTCGCAAACTCCATTCTTTTAGATACAATGTGGAGATCAATTACCCGATGACCTTTTGGATGAGTTCTGCTCTAAAGTACAGGCAGCAAGTCCGCGGAAAATAGATGGATTCTTAACAATGCAATCAGTAATGGTGAATTTTCACATCTGTGTACTATTTGATGAGATTGGCTATTCCGAGAAAATATATCGCCGTAATTCGTGAAATTAAGACATAACATCATCACACACAGGAAACCATGCAGAAAATCCAGGGTCTCATTTGTGTTCCGCGCGATGGGCACATAATACGCGTAATGGTGTAATGGGGTTTCCAAGTATGCCGAAAATTTACCGTATCTTGGAACTACAAGAGAATATGTTTTTAATTATTCGTATTATATATGCAAGTTTCGGGCAGAAATACGTTAGTATTGACAGAATGACACCGAATTTCTGGTATACTTGCAAAACCCCCATAGTAACTTTTAGCGCTCCCCCAACTATTAGAAGTTTTTTTTCTAGCCCTGAGACGCTGTCCCACTGCCGAGTAATTGTGTCCCTAGAATTGGTCCCCAACCAAGCTTTTGATTCTCACTTCTGCGAAAAGAGGGCAATTTGAACACTCAATTTCATCACACGCAACGCGAATGAACGCAGCTACTTTTTGAGAAAACGGTACTCCAAAAAGGCAAAACTTTGAAATTTTTGTATGTCCGCTATTCATTAGAAACTTTGAATGTTATGCATAGTTTCTGATAGATTAAAGCCTTTTCTACCGGACTATTGAAGAAATTTCCAGCAAAAAGCGTTTTTAAACAGAGAATTTCGTCCTTTTCCAACATACACTTATTGCTTTAGCCAGGTAACATTTTAAACACCCTCGATACCGTAGTTTTCATCGATGACTGTCGCGCCGGGACCCTCGATGCCTTTTAGAAAACACTAGGGTGGTCCACCTATGATTGGCTGTTGGGGGCATTTTTGATTAGATTAAAGGGAATATGTATGCCCTTTTTGAAGTTAATCTGTATTAATATAATGTGTGTTCCCCATTAAGGAAACAACAACAAAAATTGTTAAAAGTTTCCCAGTTAAAAGAAAATGATTTTCTAAGTTCACCTTTTCCATAGTAAACGCGTTTACTGACACCCTGGCTTACACGGCAGTGTCAATGGAGCAAAAAATTTAGCATATGTGTGCATACATCGGCATATAGCATGCAACAGCGACATATTTGCACGCAAATGAGAATATTCGAATTTACATATTCAGTCGCCTACTTAAATTCATGTCTGGTGTGGAAACTCTAGTTTCGCAGTTGTTTTGCTCATTTTGAGTGCCTACATATTCGCTTTAAAGCGAAATGCCAGCTCCTTTGGAAAATTTGCATATGATAAGCAAATCCTATGTATCCTATGCTAATTTTGCGCGATAGCCGTGGACGATCGCGCAAAATTAGCATAGGATACATAGGATTTGCTTATCATATGCAAATTTTCCAAAGGAGCTGGCATTTCGCTTTAAGGATAATTATAAGAATATTTGTGGAAAACAATGAAATAAGAATAAATGTATATTTCTCCCTTCACTTTTATAATTGACTTAATACAATACTTGTTTCCAACTGCTACATTTACTCAAAAACCTTTTTGAGTTTTTAGGTGGAAATAATTGCCCATCCCCTACGCGTGGCTGCATCCATGAAAAATAAAAATAAAATAAAATAAAAATCAATAAACGAATAAAATAAAAATTTACAATAATAAGGACAAAATATTTTAGCGCGAGCCCGACTATTGCCGAAGTGTTATCCAACCAAAACGAGACTTCATTCAGATACTATACGATGAAGCCCGTGTGCATTTTGTCGTGGTTGGTGATTGCAATTATCATAATTATTGTCATTAAAATGACCAGACCCAAAAAGCTCCTGTGTTCTTCCCGGACATTAACTTCACCGGTGTGCCGTTGGCGCGCCAGGCAAACGGGTGCCTAAGTAAGCCAATGCTGACATGAAGCGAAAAATTACTTTCACACGGAGCAGATTAGAACTACTGACCTCTCGCTTAGTAGTCAGACGCTCTATCCACTCGGCCACCCAGAACCCCCATATTGCAGACCCACCTCAAGTGGGGCATCAACGGGAGGCCGTATCTTCTCGTCTACGACCCGCTTATGAATGAGAACACAGTACATAGTCCTCAGGAGCTCAGGGATCTACTTCCCGCCTCGCTTGCCCAGCAGCTCCTGGCCTTATATGGGAACCTGGACTTTGGCCTGGGACCCAAGAGAGTGTCCGCACGGTTCTTGATGGACATTGAACCACAGGTTTGAACTTTGTAGTTTGTACTATGTACATCCATAGCTCCTACATTTGTAGTCTGTAGTTCATTCCAGTAGTCTAAATAGCTTCAGTTTATGCAGTCCATACAAACTACAAAACTACAAAATGTGTCTACGGAGTAGCTTCTGATAATTCTTTATCGTAGAATCATTATCAGATGGACAATTGGTCGTGCGGCTATAGAGCAATCGGCGTGATAATGGACCTTCTACGCTCACGGGACCCGTCAGCGTATGCTAATTTCCAAGTCATATAGCGTGTAGCTTGTACTCACCAGCTTTTAGTCCAGCAGAGAGACTGCAGTCTGAAATTTGCTCACTGTCTCACATGCAAAGCAATACCGCAACGTAAAAAAACTTGACTACCGTAGTTGAAGCGGTCTCATCCTCATGTTCACTTTGTTTTTAATGTGTTCTCATCAGCGAAGTCGCCTGACACGTTCTGACCTGTTTGCAGTTTGTGGTCAGCGGTGTAAATTGTAGAAATACGGTTTTTCTCTAGAAACTGCGGTGTATAGGATGCACTCTCACTTATGTATTTGTAGTCTATAGTCTGTAGCATAGTCAAAGTTTGCATCCTTGTAACTTGTAGTTTGTTGTCTCTATATCATTAATTTATTCCAGCTCCGCCTACCAGATCGGCCCAATATTCTCTTTGTTCAACTGGGTGCTCAACTCCAAACAGCCGAACTGGAAAGTAATTCAGGATGTTAAAGTGTCCATGTAAGATTTTCAGGTTTAAAGCGAAATACCGGCCGGTTTTTGAACACATCGAGTAGACCACCATTCTCATGAGCTTATACAAATGAACATAAATTAGAATAAAAAACTAAGCATAATGGGGGGGGGGGGTGTGAAACGAATGATGGATATTCTCATGTATTATAAGCAAAGTTCTGCCCCTTGTATGCCGGAAGAGCACATAATTTCGCATAATGCATTGGAATACAGTTGTCAAACATACGTTTCACAAGGCCCCCCCCCCATTCAAGTTATGCACGTTGCATCTCATAGACTCATAGAAAACGTGTTATTTCGGGGCTTTTACAATATAGGATATATATGGGACTGATTCTGTGACCTGAGAATATATATAATTACTAAGGTCTTACTTAAATTTTATTTAGTGATTTGTTTTAGAAAACGGCTAAGCCTAAGACTAAGCCTAAACCTAAGTCTGAGCGTAACTTTGATTTAGTGTACGTCCGCAGTCACAACGCCCAAGTTTTCATGTGGACGTAGACGAAATATTGGTCGCCGAAAAGATTGCGGCGGAGAAGAGACACAGAGAAAAGATAGAAGAGGAAAAGAGAGTTAGAGAAGAAACTGTGATGGTACGTTGTGGTGATTTTCAGCTTCACCACTCTGGGAAAAATGTTCACTGGGGAGCCCTCGGGGAGACCGGATCTATGAAGTATAAAGTAGCTTTACCAAGCCTTCTTGGCGACCGTGTACCTAGTGGGCTTATTGAATAAAATAGTACTACCAAGAACTACAATGAAAATCACTAAAACTTACTGAAATTACGGTAAAATTCTAGGAAAACCATAAATTTATATAACCAACGTATTTTTATAACTTTTGTAGGAGTTTTCGGTAGTAGTAGCGTAGCGTTAGTTTTATCCAATGACCCCTATATTTTAATTGTGTTCTATATGGAATTCAATAAAATTCTATTATGGAATTTGATCTGTTGGAATCTGATTCCTTTGGAGATGCCACCGCTTCACCTTGTTCGTTTCAGACCGTCAAAGTACAAGAAGACAGCGAGGAGGAGAGCGAGAAAGAGGAAGTGCAGGTGGTGACCACAGTGACCAAGACGAGATCCAGGTCCTCGTCCAATGCGACATCGCTGACGCCGAGCACGTCGCGGACGACCTCAAACGCGTCGGCAAAGAAATCGTCGATAAGGTGAGTATGAAAAATAATTTTACGCTTCAAAGTTGTGCGTGTACAACTTTTTTTTTGGCAAATTTATACCGCGTTCAAAACTTTTGGCGTGTTCCGCAGAACTCATGAGCAGTGTGAAAGGAGTACCGCTTATAGAAAATCTCTTGTAGAAAAGTAAGCACTTGCAGGTACGAAGGAGGCGCCGATCTGCGGAGTAACCCATCGGAGTCCGGTGCAGAATCGTCGACGTCGCCTGATTGTACGAGCCGTGCGGATGCGGAGGATGATATCGACGAGGAGCATGAAACTGACCACGAGGAGGACGACGGGGACGTCGAGAAGACGGAGCCTGAGGATGAGCAGGAGGACGAGGAGGAGGAGAAGGAGGTGTCTGAGGAAGATGTCCCGGAGACGGGACCGCCACATCTTTATAATAGGTAAGGACGGTCCTTGACAAACTGCGTACTTTTGAGCACATATGCCCACGATTTTCCATTATGAATAAAATTAGTTGAGCATATTAGGAAGAGCTTCCTAAGATCCTCATAAAAAATTTACAATTTTCACTTTAAAATTCTAGTTTCAGTTATCAAGAGCCCAAAAAGGCGACGAGCTCGGTTGGCTGTCGCAGGATTCTGGTCAGAACTTGTTTCAGGGAAGGAGAGAACGAGAGAAAGAGAGAAAGAGTGAAGGAGAGAGATAAGCAGAGGAGGAGAGCGAGTGAGTGAGAAAGGGAAATGTATGTGGATAATGTAAACCCTCCGCTAACTGCTTAACTTCAGCTCCTATCCGAATCGTGGCCTAGTAAAATGATGTACGTCAATCGTCCGATGCCAAAGGTGCTTCCCAGAGAAGAGAAACCAAAGTGGGATGATTTGCAGGTTCGTTTTCAGGCTTAGAACTTCAGGATGCGGCCTAGGCTTACAAGGAGGCTTGAGCTCAGATGCTAAGCCTTAGACTCTGAGCTCAGGCCCTCACTTAGGCCTTCGGAAAGGGTAACACTGCGCGGCACATTCCTGTATATACCCTAGGTGACGAAGCTCTCTTTCAGGCTCTATCTCAGAAATACGCACCACATCGGCCACGAGAAATTCTACAGGAGAAATTCCACGAGAAATTCTACGGACTCAGTTATAATTTCTTGACAGAGGTTTCACAAAAAAAAAATTTCTCGAAAATGGGTTCAGATTAACCACGAATCAACGACTCAAAACAATGTGTATGCTCGCTGTTACATCGTGTTTTCACCATTATAGAGTCTGGTTTCTTTTTCCCTTCCTTCATTGAGAGAGAGAGAAAAAGAGGAGAGAGAGAGAGGGAGAGGGAGAGAGAGAGGAATCATTACTTATTAACATTAATTATATAGAACGTTGGCGCGAATGACCGAGTGAATGGGTACTATCAGTCAATTCATGACCCAGCGATACGCCAGGTAAGAGATTAGATGCGCAGATGAAAGTTGGGTGCAAGCGGTAACCTTACGGCGTGCAAAGTCCATTTGGCAACGTGGTGGCGTGCAAAAATCCACGCGGAATGGAATTGGCGTGCAACTTGCCCTCCGTTATCACGCCGCTTGCATGCCAAATGTCCGGGGCGAAGTGCCGTGACTACGGCGAACAAGCGGCAACTTTGTGGCGTTCAAACGGCAACCGTTTTTCTTCACGGCGGCGGGAAAGTTGCATGCCATTAATCATCGGCGTGCTATTTTTTTCCACGCCGCTTGCACGCAGCAAGAGTTGTCCACATATTATTATTGTGCCTATCATACGTAGCCACAGAATTTTGGACTGTAAAAAAACGAATTGTTATTAATTTTCATAACATAACCCAAAACATGTTAACACATGGTAATAGTGTCGAGTTTAAGAAGCTACGGGACGCATGAGCACGCCTGTACACCTGCTTCGAAAGGTGCACAACTGTATCCCCATATGTTGTGTGCAAATTAATATAATCAGCAATCAGTAGTATTAGATTGGTATACTTGCATATACTACTTGGGAATACAACGTTCAGTATGCGTTTCAAAAACCGACTTTTACCGCTTTGATGTTTTAGTGATTTATTTGCATATCACAGCGTCGTCACGTTGACTTGCTCACACGCTTGCAATTGGACGTGAGTCGCGGAGTGAGGCGAGAGAGAGTCGAGACGAGCGAGGAGGACGACGAGAGTGTGGAATTCACCACGGAGGGCACGGAGACGCAGAGAAAGCCGAGATTGCTACTCAAGGTTTGTAAGATAGGTTGCACGTTGTAGGTTGTGCAGGTTTACTGTCAGAATTTATTGACTGACTTTTTCCGGAACGTGCTACTGTAAGCCGTAGCCTGATGTATTAAAAACAGAAATCTAATAAAATATACAAAAATATGAAAGTTCATAGCAAGAGTTATACGGAAAGGTATTAGGAATATTGTTTGGAAATGTTAAAGGGAATATCAACCGGTTTTTGCATGTTGGGCTCAAAAAAAAGCTTACGTTTTGAAGGAAAGGAAAGTGAAAATAAAAATAAACAAATAAGAAGAAAAGAATTTCAAACCCCTCTAAAAAAATTCCTTCAATGGATACCGTTCGTTCGTACAATACTAGCCGTTTCGATGTACGAGGGACCGCTTAAATTCACATTAAAAGAGGAGCGCGGCGAGGGAAAGAGAAAAAAGATGCATACTAGATGCATGCTAGTAATGAAAGATGCGTACTAAACGCGTTGTAACTCGATGTTTTTAAAACTACGGTATTTTTGATAGCGCGTTATAGAATCTCTGTGAATTAGTCTTGACATTCCTTTTAAAACGAATTACCGGCCGGTTTTTGAAACGCATCGCGGACGGCTGAATTCTTACGTATTTATGCTAATTTGCTCGAATTCAGCTCGATTTTTTCTTGTAATTTATTTCTTTTGCATAGGCTGCATAAGAATGCTGGTGTGCTCGATGTGTTTCAAAAATCGGCCGGTATTTCGCTTTAATAAGAACACAAATTCCTATTGATCAACTAGTTTATTTCTCTGTGTTTACCGGTTGACCCATATCGATTAGTGATATTTCAGGAGACGTGCAACATGAAAGCCTACACGAAGAAGTCTGTGTCTGAAGAAGTGGATATAGAACAGGTATTTGTCAAAGCTACATTCATAAAAATGTGTCATTTTATTTCACCAAATACCGGTGTGAGCCCCGGTGAAGGCTCACAAACCTCCCGGGAGGAGCCTTTCATCCCCGGGGACGAGAGCAAGGATCTGAGATATATGGTGATAGAGAGAGAGACAGAGAGAAAGTGAGAGTATGAGAGTAGGAAAGTGAGAACCATAAGATTCAGAGAGAGGGAGAGAGAGAGATTAGAGAGAACCTATTTCCAGGGAGGTCTGCAGCCAGGTAATCTCCAGAAGCCAACAAGCCTACAGCCGAAACCGTTTCCCGGCGTTGCTCAACGAGTGGAATACACTTTTGATGAGGATAGCCACATAGGAAACGACGAGACGAGTGCATAATTCAGCCTCTGCTATTTTTTAAAGCTGTATGGCACGTGGGTTCTGGAACGCGTTCCATGTATAGTCAAACTGCGTTCCATTATGTGCTCTTTCGGTGCAGAACATCGGTTCAGAAACCACGTACCATACTACTTTATTCTATTGATTCGTGGAAGTAGATGTTTCGATAACATAATAGTGGGCTTCTTTAACTTAGCTTAGCCGGTTCTCAGCCGTGGTTTAAGGTTTTTATTAAGGGTTAGCTCTATGGGTCGTGCCTTTATTACATAACTGCGCATCACTCTTAGTTTAACTGTGTGTATACTGTTGCGCTCCTACGGGTATCAATAGAGTACTTGTTTGTTGGCGTGCTGCTTCAGGGATGCCGTCATTTTCAACATATAGATGATACGATCAGAGCTTCTTCCGACTCCCAATATAATATTCAAAAACACACGAATCAAAGTGGTTTTTATTCGACCGGTTTCGGCTTTGCTTCGTGTGTTTTTGAATCTTATATTGGGAGTCGGAAGAAGCTCTGATCGTATCATCTATCAATAGAGTAGCTTTGGTGTGTTCCTTCGCTTTGTTGGCGTGGCAGGAGAATATTTCTAATGTTCATAATCGGTAAAGATTTAATTCACTTAAGACGACACATGTTTTTTTTTCGGAGAATCTATTCGCAAACCCAAAATTAAGCAGAAATCTCGCTTTATTTATGTGCGCCTTTTTTATCCATTGTATGGAATCGATTATTGGAAGTAAAGTGTTTTTAAATGTGTGTTTTTTTTTAAAGTTGAGCAAAGTTTGTCATTTGCACGTTGGAATTGGTGGGATATGTTTCTATTCATTCAACGCAAGAATCGCACAGTCGGAGCGAAAAATAAGGCGCGGCGTCCTGGGAGCGTGCCAGAAGAGCACGAGTTGTGCGCGAGGTGAGCGCATGGAGTTAGCGAAGCGCGCGGAAGGTGGTATTATGTTGACACTATATTCTTCAATTTATGTTTCTTTAAATATACATCTATCGGCGCAAGTAACCTAGCTGCTACATGTAGTTGATTCGACGTTTTTTCCTTGAACACTTATATTTTTTTTTTTCCTTGAACACTTATACTCTTGAACCACAAGACAGTATAGTATCCCGTCATATTAACTATTCCAACATTCTTAATATAAAATGCTCTGATAATGATCGCAAACTTCCTAACATTTACGCAGTGCCCAAGTTGCATAAAGAATCGATTAAAATGCGTTTCATCACAGCCGCTAAACACAGCTCTCTCAAAAACCTTTCGATTACGCTTCAGAAAATATTAAAACACTTACGGTTGCATTTTAAAAACTACTGTAATGCTAGTAAAACTTGGAGCAGTAATAAAACAAATTTCATTTCTATAGATAATTCCATTTGTGTTAGTAATTCTACACTTATACATCGTTTCCATAAAGTCAAAATTATGGACTTTAGTAGTCTCTTTACCAACCTTACCTCATGATTGTGTCATTAATAGCATCCTAGAACTAACTGATATATGCTTTAAAAACTCCTGGTAAATCTCTTATTAACGTAGGATTTAAGAAAAGTTACTATACTGATGTTCCTTCTAGTAATTGTTTCTCTTCAAATGAAGTGAAAAGCATAGTCCGCTACATAGTTAAGAATAGTTATCTAGTATTCCAGGGCATTATTTTCCACCAGATAAAAGGCGTCCCTCAAGGAGGGAACGCTTCTCCTTTACTTGCAGACCTCACTCTTGCTATGATAGAGTTCACTTACTTTAAAAGTTTCTTGAATTCATCCCTTGGCTATAAAATGTCCATGTTCAGATATATGGATGATATAGCAATCTTTTATAATGATACTAACATTCTTGACATACTAGATTCCATCTATCCTAGCTCACTCACTCTCGAAGCGGCTAACATTGATGATTCCTCTGCTCCCTTTCTCGATCTCGCCCTTGTTAGGTCTACACATAATTGGACTATCAATTTATACAATAAGACAGATGATTATAGTTTTGACGTTATAAGATTTCCCATGTATGATAGTAATATATGTGACCGTATAAAGGTAAACTGTATCCAAGGTGAGGTTATACGTATTCATAGATGTACTTCCCAGCTTACTTCATTCAAACTCAAGATCCATTCGTTCATTATCAAACTGCTCTCCAACAAATATCCCCAAGACGTTGTATTCAAAACTATCAAAAAATCTTTCAATAAGTACCCTATTATTAGTCTAAAATACAACACCACTATTAAAAGTCTTAACATATGGGTCGACAGCCTTTAATTTTACACTTCAATAGTTTTGACCTAGTGTGCAATAATTCGCACATGTTACCGTACCTGTCGCATACACGCGCCATTTGAAATTTGGCAAAACGCATTTATCGCGCACTTTTTTTACCCTCTTTAGCTCCACACCTCGACCTCCATTCGTCTTTTCTATCTATATTAATACTATATATTCTTTGTTAATGTACCCTACAACACAAGCTAAGGTAAGTCTAGTTACTCTTATTTGCTTCTTTGTCGCTCCTTTCAGGTATCTAACGAAGCGTCACAAGGTTTGTTTTTTATTACGTTTTCATTTACTTATATATATATATACTTATATATTAATCCACTATGAGGTCACTAATATGCTTACTTCCTTTTCCTTACTCTCATTCCACACTCATTTCGATACACTCTCGTATCATTTATAATCCCGTGGTCATCGCACTGATGAGACCCAACCCGGGTAAAAACCTCGTATGCGATAGGGTCGAAACGGGGTCCATATTCGTATGGTCTTTGCTTACTATTTCGTTCATTTCTACACTGCACTTTCAACATTACTTCGTAATTCATTACTTACTTGGATTTAGCAGAGCTACGTTTTACTTTCAATCTCAAAAAAAAAAATAGAAACAGCTGGTAATTTCTTCTTTCTGCTCTAGTTTCGCAACATATTTGCCATTTGTTCGCCACTCGTTGTTTAATTCTTGCGTAGATCTTGGAACCGTGCCAGAAGAATCGCAATCTTGAGCTCTTCTACTATCTCGCTTTCTTTTTATCACCGCTCTCTCACTTTCTTTCACTGTTCTTTCTTTCCCTATCTCTGGCCATCTCCACTATGACTATATCCACGCTATCTCATTTTCTAAGCTCGCTCAGTTTCTTTTGAAACAACATCTTAGAGATATCTTTCATTGGACTCTAACAGTCTGTTATCTAGCCTCTTTTCTTTTCTTCTCTGCACTCTCGCCCTCGACTTAGCACGTGTATATTTTCAGTTTCCGGACCTCTGTCTTATGGTTAGCAGTTTCGAATAGAAGTCTTGCTTCCCTGTCTTCGCTCTCCACCCTCTCTCGCCCTCCCTCTCTTCCTCTATCTTCTGATCTCTCTCTCTCTCTCTCCTCTCTCCCTCTCTCTCCCTCTTTCTATCTCTCCTTGTCCCTTTCTTCTGCATTTTATATCTGATTCAACGCATTCATCTCCGTTCCTGCCATCCCCAATCAGATGGTCTCACGCTGACTAGTCTCTCTTCTGATCTATTGGCTATCTCACCCTATCTATCCTCCTGCGTCTTGTTGAATCCCCATACCAATCGTCGATCTCTGCACCTCTGCTTAGCTCTTGTATATGTAAAGCTTCAGCATTTTGCACGCTTCTCCGCGTTTCTCGTTGCTTACACACTCTCTGTAAAATCTTATGTCTTTTCCTCTCTCGATAAGTATGGTCTCTCGTCGACTGCTTGTCACCGTCTCCAAGATCTCAAACACTCTCTGTCATATTATGCTTTCTCTATCTCCCGTCTCTCTCTCTCTTCCTCTCTCACTAACTATAAGTGCTCTCTTCCACCGTATGTGTTTCCCAATATTTTATCTATAGCGCTGAGCGTCTCCTGCTAATTTATTCTCTCGCTTCTCTAGCGTCTCCACATTACCGTAGTCTCTCACACCCGACTCCAGTCTCGCTTCTCCGTTTCAGCATAGTCTCTCATCCCACATTATTGCCCTGTCCACTTACCAGAAAGAGACTTCTTTCGCATAGAAGAACAGCATGGCGATGTCGAAGCGTCACGGACGCTCCACTGATGCGGGAAAGGGAGAGACAGAAAAAGGGGGAGAGAGAGAAAGGGAGAGAGAGAGAGACGGAGAGAGAGAAGGATAGAGGGTCAGAGAGAAGAAAGAAGGAAGAATCAGAAAGTACCTGCAGCAAATATGAAATGCAAAAGAGGAAAGCATACTGCATACTTCATACACGGAAACTATCGAGCAGAATAGAGAAGTTTACGTAGATAAAAGAGAGAGAGAGAGAGAGAGAGAGAGAGAAAGAGAGAGAGAGAGAAAGAGAAAGAGAGAGAAATGAGAGAGAGGATATAGAGAGGGAGGGGAGAATTAATAGTAAAACGCGCGCTCAAAATGGTCATATGAAATGCCGTGGAGTAGTTATTGTATTGGATTTTCATGTCCTACTTTCACATAGTTGGTTATTGAAAGAAAAATGTGTGGGCGAAATTTTCAACACAAAATTTATTTGGGCACAACAGTATCACAAACCCAAATATATGGCGGCCACGTACTGAGAAGACGAGTCGTAAGCCGACGCCTAAACTTACGCCAAGGTCGAAGAGTAAGTCTAAAACCCACGGCTAGGCCTAAAGCCTACAGCCTAAAAATCATCCTCATTCTCTTAGTTGACTAGTGATTTAGGTACTTACAGTAAACTGCTTCACTTCTGCAACGATCGACTGCAGATGAATGTGGGTTCACTGAGCCTACGGCATACGGAACACAGCCTCGAAAAGTTGGAGAGCGAAAGAGAGAGAAAAAGAGAGAGAGAGAGAGAGAGAGAATAGAGAGAGAGAGAGAGAGAATGTGTGCTTGTAAGAGGATATGGTAAGCAAAGAACCCTGGTGCTGAAAGACTGCGAGACTGCAAAACAAATTGGTCGTTCTGTGGAGTAGGTCACACAGCCTTTTGTGTAGATAATGCAGCACTTTGCGAAGCGCAAAATTCACAAAAACGGACAAAATTAACAAAAACGCCATTGAAAGCTCAAGTTAACACGAGCTTAAATAATGATGAATTAAAATTCAAAGGCGTAAGTCCTCTAATGGCTGAGCCCGTCACAGCGTAAGTGATTATCAGTATAACTATATATGTATGGAATCTAGCAGCTGCGAACCCGGTAGTGATTCCAAATCTATATGGTACATTCACTGAAAAACTATCGCTAAGAAATGGTAAAAGTTCACCACCACCACACCATTCGGTGTTTCTGCTTTTAACCTTTACACTATTTTCAAACTATTGCGCTTCTGCGGTTGTGCAGCACGCTCTTCCTACGCGTGAACAAACTTGTGGTGTTATTCCTATTTACAAAATATGTTTAACAAATCCAGTGATTTTAGGTCACCAGTACTGCTTTAACTTTTTTCTTTAATCAGTCAATCAGGGAATAGTGATAGGTGCTGATAAGAAGAATTCTTCGTTGAAAAGTAGGAGATAAAGATAAGTATGCGAGATTTTCGAAGAAGATTACTTTCCTTCTTTGCATGTGAAAAGAAGTTTAGAAAGTAATGCATAAAGATATGATAAATATCTTCAGCTCCTCTACCTCAGATGTCAGCAATATGCGGATTACTATTCTAAAGAATCCGGCGAGGTGGTGCTAGAAGTTAGCCAGATCAGCGCGAAGGAACTTACGGGGCGCTCGTACGGACATCAAATTAGAGATGGCCTCCCTTCACGACAATCATCACTGTTTTCAGTTCCGTATACAAACAGAGTTTCGCGTTGCAAACACCAAACAAGCAACAAAGAATTAAGAATTACCAGCAATGGCTTCTGCCTTTGAAGATAGATTTTTTCTCCACAGTAGTCCACAAACAACCTCACTTCTTACTCTAGAGAACCACTAGAAAACGAGCATGATCATAATGTTCCTTTCAACCAGGTTATGTTAAATTTCGATTTTCACAATATGTAAGACACACAAAATATTCCAGTTTTGTAAACGACCTTCGCATGGAGAGATCGTAACCCTTTTTCCTCGTGAGACCACCACGTGACTGTGTACTACTAAGGGGTACGGTCAGCTGCTGGCTACTTGCCAATTCTGATATGTCCTAGTCAGATGTCGGGTGCTCTCTATATTTAGCACACTATTTAGAACATTCTCTTTCCGGTTTTACGAAAAAAATTGTTAACAAAAATAAGGCGGGCATGCCTGGTTGTCATGTGATGGCCTATTCGAGAGTGCCTGACGACAGAGTCGATGCGAGGGTGCACGGAACTTGTGGAGAGAGCGGGGATACAAGGGAAGCAGAACATCTAGAGACGGGTGTTCATAGCAGGGTTTCAAGGGGTAGAACTGCAGGAATTGGGGTATTTGAAGATTGGGTACCATTTCTGGGTTGTGACGTTATCTTCTGAAAGGCATAGGCACCATTTTTGGGAATGTGCGCCTGGGTTCCGTCAAGAAATTTGCATGTTAACTATGCAACGGGAAACTTTGATAGTGCATGAGCATGAGCACCAAAATTCCGCCGCACGCCTCGATCAGCCTTCGCCAGACGCTCGCCAGGTATTCGCCACGCATCACCCAGATTTTCACCGTTGTCGTAGCAGAGTTGGCAAAGGCAGTGTTTCAAGAAGCAAACAGCTTTTTACACCCGGTACTTCAGCAGAAAAACATTGTTTTGCAATTTTGAAGGTTAAAAGCAGGCAGTCACTCGAGAAACCTGTTTATCTACACTCCTAGCATAGCTGCAAAACTGTTCTGCAGGAGCGCGCCGTTTTGCCTTGCTTGAACCGAGCTGTGTGTATTTCCAAGGCACCGTTTGTTATTGTTGTACGGCATTGTCACTCGCCTACCTTCTACATATAGATTTCTCTCTTTCTCTCTGCTACTCCTACGTGTAAGGCTCCCTCTCCCACTCTCTCGTTATATCTTCCTCTTGCTACCGACCCTCTCTAACTCTTACGAATAGTTTTCTACTTCGACTTCAGCTTCTCCCACCTCTCCTCTTTCCTTTTCTTCTCTCCATTCTCTCTCTAGCTCTCTACCTCTCTCCCCTCTCTCTTGCCTCTCTCTCTCCCTCTTTCCCATCTCTCTCCTCTCTCCCTCTCCCTCTCCTCTTCCTTTTCGGACTCCACCTCCACAACGGCCGCAACGCGAAGACGCTTCGAGTCAATTATCTCTACAGCTGAATGTAATGCCTAGAATCTGCATGTCCGTCGTGTGCCCTCCATAAACAATGTGATATTTCTCTTCTGGAACTCTTTCCCTCTCCAATAATCCAGTGATATTTCGCTCTACAGAACCTCGATGTCTGTCGTGCGCCCTCCGTCAACTATGTGATATTTCACCACCAGGACCTTTTCCCCGGGGTGGGGGAACCCTTTTGCAACCCAGAACAGAAAACTTAGAGAGTCAGAGACAGAGGAAAAGCTCCCTGCGTCCCTACCACCAGCTGTATGTCAATGGGTATGAGAAGAAATGACGTCATGAAGGGTATTGAAAATTAACACTGCTAAAGTACCAATCGCTTCTGCATGATAACGTTAAAGGGTCAGGCTCGCTATAAAAATATGTGAAGTTCCACACATTATACACGCCAGCTCTAACAACGCCGAAAACCGCAGCGAGTCAAACACAAAACACAACGAGTTGTCGTACACCAAGGGTACCCTAAACTAAAGTCCAGCGTAACTCCGTCGCCGGGCAACTAGCCTACTGTATGACCGCTAACGTGACTGGTAGCAACTTCTCTATGCAAATATCAAACTCCACGAATTGGAGAAGACCGAAAGTATTTGGATTTTAGATTCCATAATCATAATTTCCAAACCAACTGATGGCACAGTGCCAACTTCGACTACACTTCCAAGCACATTCTGGATTACGGTAGTTATTGAAGGCATAATATAGAAAATGGGTTTTTATTCTTCCTTCTCAGCTGTTCTCGGATCGATTGCCTTGGTGATCAAAGAACGCTCACCACCCCATATACCCCACCGCGTGTGTACGCGGCGATGCTCGAGTGTGATCTAGGGAATAGTGTGCCTGCCAAATCAACAACATAGAGAGAGAGAGAGAGAGAGAGAGAGAGAGAGAGAGAGAGAGAGAGAGAGAGAGAGAGAGAGAAGAGAGAGAGAGAGAGAGAAAGGAAGAAAGGGAGCGCCTCTTAGGGTACGTACCATAGAACATTCATATGACCATATGACATGACTAATGAGAGTAGCACTGACGTCATGTGTATACCTGCACGAACCAGAAAGAACTTGACGCTTCGGAGGGTTCTGTTATCTCTATGTGCAACTCGGAGCGTATGACTTATGAAATAACTCATTGTCAGGCTTATTCTTTAGTAGTCAAAATTGAAAGTTGATGAATGCGAATGACGGCTAACGGTGTAAAGGTTGACGACTATCGATTGACTTTGGTGCAAACATTTCATGTTATAAGTTAAGGATGGTAATACAAGTGTTGTCTTAGCATCCAAGTGCTATTAAAAAAACTCCTCCATTTCTATCCTCTAGTAGAGCAATTGCTAGTTGGACTTGTCGTAACTTTTAGAGTAAGAGTAGACTGTTTGTTGCAGCCTATTAGGCCCATGGATTGTCCATACATGAGAAAAGGGAAAATTCTGCTCGCGCACATATCGCACACTTCTGGCGCACCTACGGCTCACATTGTGGATTACCACACATTTGAGAGCTCTTTTTCATGGCGCCTACTGGGCAAATTTTCGCGAGGTGGTGCACACTACCAAAACACCTACAAATTAGCAAGAAACTGGTGGAAGGTATGCCCCGCCCACACATATTGTTTTATGTTTCTTTATTTAGTATTGGGAGATTTTTTTGTATAAGGCAGTAGCTATCAGCATGCACCGCGCTACCTCAAAATAGGTCGCAACACTCATATTTTGTTCTCATGCTCACGCTCGCACATACGATGATATGATGGGGAGGCGCACTGTACGCCTCGTGAGGAACATCGCCTGATGCAGCGCAACCACAAAGTAAATGTGATATTCGGATGTAATGATTTTCAGCTCTAATTGAAAAAAAATAGTTATTTGTCTCCGGGGCAGCCGAAAAGAAAATACGCAAGTGCGTATTTTACCATTTTACGGAGTGCGTATTTTACGGAGAACCTCCGCACTTGAATATGGTTCAAATTCAAAGTTTGGTTTGCGTATTTTATGCAAGTGCGTATTTTACGGAGAACCTCCGCACTTGAATATGGTTCAAATTCAAAGTTTGGTTTGCGTATGACATGTTCCGCAGGGGTCCTGAGCAGTAGGTGACGAGTTCCAGATGACAAATTGCTCGACGTCTACCTACGGGCTAGGCCTGGAGAGATCACCTATGTATGATTCCCTCGCCGGGTGGTGGTTTCAAAGTTGCCACGGCCCGGAATCGAACTCGGGTCGATTGCGTTAGAGACGAACGCGCTGCCACTGGATAGTTAACTCAGAGTTATCTTGGTCTTATCGTCTCCCGATATTGTATTTAAAAATATAAAACACCCGAATGTTTCGCCATCATTTGACTCTAAACATATAACGCGACAACTCACTGTCGCGTTTAGTTTAGTAAACATTTTTTACAATATGAGTGACCCCGTACAACCGCAAACAAACTTGAGTTACTTTAGTAATAAAATAATGGTTTATAGAAATGCTGTAATTACACACTGTATTTCTTCATTACGCAAGTCTTGTACATAGACGTCAATCGAATAATATAGATATGTAGTTAGAAATTACTGATAACGCCGCCACAGTTTGTTGCCGGATTAGTACCATTTTATTTTGACCTTCAGCAATGCGCAGGTACAAAAAAAGTAATAATACTAATCGACTGGCTCCATGAGACAGCATTTCACAAAGCTCATGTGATAAGTTACCAAACATTTTCTAGTTGTCCTTTATTGGTCGGAATGTCGGAACATAAAATGCGGGTGCGAGCGGCTACGTCCTCGCGCAGCAGCTAAGCACCGCACACAGCCTCAGCCTCAAAACACATAAATCCCTCAGTTTCATTAATAAGGCATCTGTCCTCTAGTTGTAAAACCAGAAGAGCTCATCAAAATCAATCATTACCCAAATAAAAAAATCAATAAAAAAAGCTAACTAACTGAGTTAGCTAACTGCTAACTCCTTAGAATTGACGTAAAGTTTAATGGAGAATTTTCAGTGCTTCATCTATAGGGATTACTTCATGTATATTCGGAGAAATGCCAAATTTGGGGTGATTGCACCTCCTTTAGGCTTCTGAAGAAACACAGCGAAAACGCCGCAGTCTTCGAAATTTGCGCGTCGTACTTTGTAACGTACCGCGTAGAAGTCCACTATTTACTATTTACCGCTAAAGACCGCTTTTATAAATACCACGAAGCTTCACCAAATGTTACTATGGTACTCCTGAAATATTTATGAGTTTTTTGTTGTGCTAGAATAATAGTTTGCCCCGGTTCCTTCCTTCATTGACTTTTATGACTCACCTTATGGTTTAAAAAATAATTATTTAGTATATATCCAAGAATTATAAGACTACAAATTACTACTATTAAACAAGACCGAATACTATATTCATGCAGAATACACTTAGATTTGTCTCATTTCACAGTTCTCTATTCAATAATCGCCCATTTTACCTCTAATTTCTTCAAGTAAAATTTCTACAACTATGTTGGCGGTTTCTCCATTGAGTAAGGAATATTTTTTAATAATAACTTTTTTAATTACTTGTAAATATGTTTGTAAATAACATCCAATAAACCTGCATACATTGTGACTTTCGAAAACCAATACTCTCTGTGCGTTAGTAATCACTCCGCGACGCAACCCAGAATTGCCGCGCCGCGTTGCGGTTTGCATGGGTATAAAAGCGCTCGCCGGGCCGTCTCTTGACCAGTCTGCATTGTGCGTGTGTGGAGTTGCACGCTCAGAGGGTGTGTTCAGATATTTTGAACTACGGTAAGCACCGAGGTTAGACGGAAGGCGTTGAATCCCCGTCAATCTGTACTTCTATACTGTAACTAATTGTGTTATACATCCCACAGCCTACCCCTGTATGTCGTCATCCAAGGGCACAGAGGTTGTAGTTCGTGAACGCGAGCGTCCTGCTTCCGAAGGCGAGGCGGATCACGGTTCCAAGAAACGTGTACGTCGTCGTCGAGGTGGTCAGAAGCGCTTCAAGCCTTATATGGATTTGGATCCCATTGTTGGACCTTCCAATGAATCGCCGGAAATGTCGAACAGGCGTCGTTCTGCAAGGTTAGTTTATAGTTTAGTCTCTTTGTAGTTTGTAGTCTGGTAAGCAATTATCGCTGTTTTTAGATAATTTTTCTAGTTTAACAAACAAAAGCTGTCTAATATTTTGCGCCAATGAGTGTAGCTGTGTTTACCTTCAGCCAAACACGTCCTATGGACACACATGCTACCACGGACTTCATTCACTATACCGTTTTTTGATTACGGTACGGGTTTGCCATTGTGCTCCTCTTTCCCTCGCAAAAGCTCTCTTGTCGTGTCTAAAAACAAAACAACAACAAAAACAATATCTGAGCGGTACCGCGAGCTGTCCATATATCTATCCGTGGTCAATTTCCGCTACTTTGTATATACGCTGTGTTTATTGTTTACATTTTGGGCCTTGTTCTTATTTAATATTAATTATTTCCTTGTTCAGACTGAAGGGAGGACGTCCAATGGCCCCGTACAATACCACACAATTCCTGTTGGCCGATCGTGAACAACGTGCCGATATGGATGCAGCGGATGAAGTATGTTTTTTGCGGCTTTTTAAGGACTAGGGTACTTTTTAAGGGAATGAGTTATTAAATTAAAATGTGTGAGAATAACGAGTTGCATGTATATCTGAGTGTGCTGCCATACCCGAAACGGTGTACTTTTTTTTACATTTGACTAATTTTCCATTATGGCAACACATTTTGTTATGTTTACTCTTTATTTTTCTTTTCAGGCTGCCTACATGGACCAAGAAAGACGGCGTGTTCGGTCTTTTTCCGTGGGCTCCGAGCAATTGTTGGAAGAGCTCGCCTCGTCTAGTGGAACCAGCGAAGAAGACGACGAATTAGACGGTGTCGATCATCGGGAATTCGAAGACGTGTACGAGGAAATACAAATTGACAGATGCTCTAAGATGAATCGTGAAGAGGTGCGTTGCGTAGTCTTTGAAGTTCCCTTTTGTGCAAAGTTCACCTGGAATTGCATTTTTCCTTGAAATCAGATCCGTTTGTTGTTGTCTTGTTGACTGTTTGTTTCTGGTGCTCAGTTTGTGTTTGTGACTTATGTATAATGTATGAGCGTACCGTAATCTGATTTGAATCTTTGTTGTCTACAGATGTTTGTCGGTAACATCTAACATCTGACGTATTTGTGTAGTTTATAGTTTAGTGCTGTCGATGACTAGTAGTGGTAGTGGTTAGGGTAGTAATTGACCACGGTATGCTCGGTCTTGTTAACCTCAAAAAGCTAACAAATGTGGAAGCTGACCCTTATGTTATTAGCTAACCTTGTTTAGTTTCTGAGTTTGTAATTACTCATTCCTTTCATTTTTCAGCTGACTCGCGAGGTGTTGGGCGCCACGAAAGATAAGGACTACATACTAAACGAACTGATTCGCGTGAATAATGAGAACCGTCGTCTTAAACAACTGCTAGAAGTGAATGGAATTGATGCTAAAGTGGTTTAGTATACGGTAACCCTAATCCAACCGGAGGGTGTTGATTAACATCATGATTAGCGATTGATTCATTTGTTTTTGTTTTGAGGCTTGAACTAATACTCACACTCTCTCCTTGTCGCCTTTTCTCTTTGCTCTCCTCATTCTGCCTTCTCTCTGGTTGTTTGTTTTCTCTTTGCTCTCCTCAGTCTGCCTTCTCTCTCGTTGTTTGTTTTCCTGCGCCCTCCTGGCCGCTTTTTATACAATTGAGAGCTCCGTTATGGGTATCATGTTCTCACATTTTGTGCATCTTGCGGGTATAACAACTTGTGCATCTACTGTTTGTTCATTTAGTTAACCTCTCGTATATATGTTCCCCCTTTCTCTGTTTCCCTTAACTCTCTCACTAAACAGTGTATTGTCCGCCCCCTCATATACATAACTTCGGCCCTTCATTCGAATATGAATATATATCTATGTATTTTGTATCAGAATTCGTAGAATCAGTTAGTCAAGTTTTTTTTCTGTAATCGATTCACGTATAGCTAGAAAATCAATAAAAATGAATATTTGTGCTTTGTGTAAATTGGTGTTAGTATAGATTCATACAAATGTGAGATAGTATTTCTTTGAACGAAGTCCTGAGAATTTTGAAGTATGTCGGTATATAGTTTAGCGAAGCTAAAACTTGAGCCAAGCAATTAGGTTTGAAAGTATACCGATTACTTTGGTGTGGTATTATACTGGTACTATGGATCGGTATTGTTATTTGTTACTGTACCCTCGTTTCATTCTGGTATGCTAAAGTTTGTTGTTTACTGTAATTTATTCCATTTTTTGTATGCTAATTGCGCTTAGCATATTGTTTGCTGATTATGCAGATTTTTCTGGATATGAATGTGACTATCGTATGTAAAGTGGGCGGTAAGTTAAACAATGGGATTGAAATCCTGAGTAATAGTACTAGTAAGCATTCAAAGCTTCAAGACGGAAACAAAGTATATTATGAAGGAATCTAAGGTACGCTAAACAGGGGTCGAGGAGCAAATACAATGAATTTACAAGTCAGTAAACTAATGAATTTTCAGGCTGTGGGGAGACTTCACCGCTTTTTACTTCATTGGATTCTTCAGATACTGTGGACACCATGACTAACCACTGTGAACGGAGTGTTATTAGAAGAGTTTATTGTATAACATCAGGAAAAAGTGGTAGAAACATGTAATGAACGGAAAAACGAGAACGTAGAGAATGGGGCAAGTCCTCAGTAACTCCTCGGATAAGTCGATTGAAATATTGGTAACCAAATAACAAATGTGAAAGCCACACAAACTTAGAAGTGATAGTTTGTGATCGCCAAAAAGTTACGAGAAAGGAAAAGCAAGATCAAAACCATGCAAATTTACCATGAACCATAAACCGTGAGAAAAATTGAGTATATCGATCGAGTGTGTGTGTTTACTATGGTTTGGTGAGGAAAACACGAATGATAAGGAACAACAAGCGACAACAAAGGGATGTGTGTTATTAATTATGGTATAGTATTTATTGGTACGTACGGAAAATGTATAACGTTCAAGTATGGGCATTGAATTTATAAACTTTCGGTTAACAACAAACCGTCTGAAGTGCAACACTGTAGCAATCTTCATGTGTGTCCAGGGAAGAATTTTTGGAACATTATACTGAAAACCACATAATACGTAAACCCGGAATTGTGAGTTTTAAAAAATTTGCACGAAGCGCAACGAGTGTCTGCCATAGTGCGGCGTGCCCCTTCTCGGTTGCGCGATGTGTGAGTGTAAATCATACTCCCGCGCCGCACCTGCAGCGCACTTGTCGGGCTCCTGCTGCGCAGCATCCAAAAGGTAATTGGCCACCTTATTGCGGACCTGTGGCGCACACGCGCACAATGTAGAGGAGGCACGCGCCATCTCCGTACAGACGCTCTTTTTTCGGAGTTTTTGTTTTGTTTTTGACCATGCGGGTTTTGCACGGCGAGAATTTGGCGCAAAAATGTAGCTTGTCGAGAACTACTTGGTATTTTTCTGAAGGTTGAGCGAAAACTGATTGCTAGGAACTATCGAACGCAGGGAAAATAGCAACGAGAAACACGTTGGGCCTTGGTTAGCGAATACTCATATAAACCATAAACGTATTGACAAAACTTGTGCGATACACTTTGTTGTCGTAATAAAAAAAATTTGTTATATGTTCTGCTCGTTTTGTGGACCGGTAGTGGACAATGTCGTACATTTTTATTCATGGTCCGGGAAAAATTGCGTGATTGCGGCGGTGTCATGGCGTAGATTTTGCACTACGCGTCGCTGTCTTCGCTCGCACAGATAGATGCTTTCGAGCTTCAACCGAACACAAGCCGAACTGGAGCACAACTAGTTACTAGGTGCTTTGTGAGCAATCTTGAATTAAAACGCTTACGTTGTGGGAGCAACTACGAGTAAAACAAAATTTCTTCGATAGACAAAAAGCCACATAGAATACCCTAGTCAAACAATACGCAGTGGTCTAAATAACAATTCAAAGTATTCTAGGAGACAACAATTGCTTCGGTAGAAGAAACGCGTTTATAAGCAAATCTGAGGTTCAATCAATGAGGGACTTCAGGATTTAGAAGATCCACTACGTACTGCGGTTTTCTTGTAAGCTTCTTACATAAAACTTTCGGGCAAGCTCTTTTACGTACGTCTGGGCCATTAAAACAACGCAAGGAAAGGGTTTGCAGTTTGTGTGTACTACAGGAGTAATCATTCGTCTTGCAAAACACAGTGATGTTAGTTATCCCTGAAACAATTCCTACACTTTCTTTACTATGGCGAAACACTCAAACTTACTGGTGAATTGATTTCTAGCAAGTGATTACTTTTTTCTCAAGGAACCTCAAGGGAATCGTTGCCTTTGCCATGCTTCTTATAATCATTTCATATGATGAACATTTATATAAAATGTGTCAACAAATTATTAATTCCACAAAAATATATACGGTTTCCGGTATCCAAAAAAAACGGCCTTTTGAGAGCGCATCGAGTGTTCTACATCGACGTCGAGAACCTATTGGGAAGTTTACAAATACAATTGTCATATACGCACGTTGCATATATTCACCTGCTTACAAGTAATACACAAAGCATCGCTTACGTTCAAACTTCAAACTCCTCAGCTGATATGTTTGGTGTGCAGCGTATTCTGATGAGTCCTGTGTGCCTAAAGAACTCCATAGGAAATGGGTGAACCCATTTGATGACGGTTCACTGGTAGGTGCCCATTTGGTGACCAACTCGTGACCAATCCGTGACCAAGTTTCATCCAAAAACCGTCATCAAATGGTCACCAAATTGTCACGAACCTGTCACAAGATGGGTTTTTCGGTAAAAACCATTTGGTTACGGGCCAACGACGTTTTTTTCTGTGGTTTCGGCAATTATTTGGGTTTCCTGTGTGATTGTGCGATTCTCTCATCATATTCCGTTCATATAACTCACCGAACTCCTCAAAATAATATACACTGCGCACCAAACATATTTGATGAGCGGTGATCTGTATTTTTTCCATGTTGTTCTGTGGTGCGCAAGTGGGGTTGCGATGTATGCCAAAAAACCTATCCTATTTTGGAACTACACTTGAATAGTTTATTTATGTAGTTCCAAAATACTGTAAATTGTTCTATTCTTGCAATGAAATCCTATCATACATCGAGACCCCTTCACCCTCATATACCGCTAGTGCAAAAAAGCTTTAACCTTGTCAAATATCAAATATCAAAAGTCTCTTGAATGTCAACTAGTTTACGTATAAAAAAATGCTGCGTTTTGGAAGCAAAATGTCCTCGTTTGTGCATTCCTGGCTGGGTGAACGACGCGCTCACTGGGTAATCAGCCGCGCGCTCTGGGCGCCGAACTTGCGCGCACCTTTTTGTGTAGTGTTGCTTCTGTGAATATATATTATGTGAGAAACAACTTCCCCTGGACGATTGAGTACTAGTCAAGGCTAGTTGGCGTGATCATAATTACCTGTGATATAGAAAAAAGTGTTTACGAGGACCTGTACCTGTGCACCGTCGGCGGGAAAATTCGCGTAAATATTTAACAAGGTTTATCGGATCGAAGCGGCAGACTACATTTGCGGGGGCACGTCAAGGTCAAGGGTGCAAAAATGGTGTGCACCCTCAGTTGGCGCATATATGGCGCAACTGCCGTCCTCGGAAAATTTGCGCCATGTTTTCGCCGTGCATCCTTTTTCATGTTTTCGCCGCGCAGCCGCCGATCTCAATCAGATATTTGGTAATGTTGTTGTGCGGCGTAGTGCTAGGGCCAATGGATATATTTCTGTTCAGAACGCGGATAAGTGCTCAGTCAACGTGCAAGATAGTAGTCCGCCAGCGCGGGTGGCGGACATAGCTTTGCGCGTAGGGTGCACATGGGCGCCTGCCAATTCCACTTGCTGCAAGTGTGGCGCACTGTTGGCGCGCATATAAAGTGCCTACCGCAAGTGTGGCGCACCTTTGGCGTGCATATAGAGTGCCTACCGCAAGCATGGCGCACAGTTGGCGTGCATATGGAGTTATGTAGTGCCTGCCGCCATCCCTCTGCAAGTTATTCTACAAGTGCGCCCACGAGCGAGATCAGTGGGGGCGAATGTAATTGATCCTGTTTGAATGAAAAACTATAAGGTAGCATTTTTTTACACCATTTGAATAAATACCCCGGGTGTTTGCCAGTACTTTTTCGACGTGGGATTCCCGGGGTTCCCTGCGAAAAGCCCCGCACCGCGCGGTCCCTCACCCACCTGCCCGCCTGCTTATCAGCATTTTTGACCCTATCACCTCCGTGTAAGCATGCGGGCATGATCATCATTCGATTGGCAGCTGTCGTTTTCACCGATAGGCCACATTTTTTCGTCCAAGCGTAGATATCTAAACGTGCATGAAGCGCTGCTTTCGTGCTTCCCTGCTATTCGCTCTATCCCTCTCTCTTTCTCTCTCTCTCCCTCCCCTCTCTCTCCCTCCCCCTTAACCACACTATCTAATCCAAAAGACACCCTGCAAATCGCAAACCCACAGGCCATCTTTTTTCATCTCTATTCGCCTTTTTCCAGCTGTCTTTTCAGCTGGTTGCTTGCCGTTCGGCGGCAGGCTCGCGACGTCGCTTTGTCGCGCTTTCGCCGCTAGATCGCTCTTGGGAATTAGCATACATACGGACGCCTCTCTGTGTGTTCTCTGCTCGCTTACCGTATATCATTATTTCCTCGTTGTATGCTTCTCTGACTCTTGTCGGCTAGAGAGCAGAGTGTGAAGAGGGTGCTGGCGGCTAGGTAGGCGAGAGCTGGTTGTTTGCTGGAGAAGCAGAGGAGCGAGACGGATGAGGGAGTAGAGAGAGCAATGCAGTGAAACGAGAGTCCGGGGTGGAGCAAATTAGCATCAATTTTAGAGAGATGGAGTGGGAAGAGACGTAGAGAGTGCCGCATCGCGGCCCGGCTGCGTCGCGGTCTCTCTCAGTCGCGGTCTCTTTTGCCAGTCGTCGGTCACTTCCTTGGTATTTTTGGCCTAAATGTGCATCACCGAACGGCTGGCCGATCACCTGATCGTACACATTTTAATGCTATTTTATGTAGAAAATGTTGCAAAATGTTTAAGATTCATGTAGAACTGATCTAGCATTGATACTGAACTTTTGACAGCGTTAGCACAGCCGCGCTTGATTTGAAGAGCGTGATTTTCATAGATTTGAACTGTTAGATGTATGTATGATGTGCGTGATGTATTGCTATTTGCTGGATGTGTATTGGCCGTGTTTATTTCGTATATGTCATCCTAAAAGTCGTATATGCCGCAGTGGGAAATGCTTAATTTAACTGTAATTTTCGTTGATTCGTTGATATTTATGTTTGCTTTTTGCTTATCTCTTGGCAGCGGGAAATGACTATTAATCTCAGCCATGTGTAGCGAACCTTTTTTGGAAAGGTCTCTTCGTATGGATTTATGGATATAATTTTCAGCGCATGCGAATATCCACTTTTTCTCTCCACATGTAGTCGTCTTTATCTTTTCCTATTTGAGATTTGCTCCGTGAGCTGATGATATCGCCACGCTTGTTTATTATTAGGGTTTATTTCATTCGTTTTGATCATATATGATCCTTATCTATGCGTGCTGTGTTTGCGATAGAGCAGAGCACAGAGCTTCATCTATCTACCTTTTATCTACCTTTTACCCTTCAGCCATTTACTCTTATAGTTAACATAACATAACATTTACTCTTATAGTTAACATAACATAACAACGACATGTTCTAATTAATTTTGATCATGTCTGATCCATACAATAGAGCTTCATCTATCTATCTACCTTTTTGCCCTTCAGCCATTTACTCTTATACTTATCCCTTCATGCTCTGCACTTGTATATGCAAGTTTATATTCTTTAGTTACGAGTTGAGGTATCTCTGAAACACTTATGACTTCTTATTGCCTATAAATGAAACTTTTCATGCCTTTTTATTGTTATGCACCTTTGTCTATCTGTCAGACCTCAGCCTCCATCTGTTGCGAGAATAGCGCGTTCTGCAGTTCAGCTGATAAGAAACTGCAGACTATGGGTTATGAAGAAGCCGAATGTGAACTAATCTAGTCAACTTTTTGTTTCCCTCTGGTCTAAAGCCATTTGCCTTTGTGAGTTAAGTCAGTTAAGCGTATAGAGAGGTGTCACTTGGATGTATAACAATATAACAAAACTTCATAACATCATACCAAGTTTGTTATGATATTTACCACTCTGGGCGTAAATTAATTGCATAAAACTGGAGTTGGAGTGCATGCGCGAGTTGATCGAGAAGTTAAGTTCGTAAAGAACTTGTGGCTGTATATTAATTTTTAGTGAAACTGTGAAACATTGGGGGCTACCAATTTTGGTTCTTCTACGGGGTTTCCTGCATTGGAGCACTTTTCCAATAATAATTTAGCTTATGTGTTGGTGAGGCGTATAGGTATAGCAGTGTATCTTCTCTTCCTTGTTGCGATTTCTGTTTTGTTGGTAATATGCTTTTTTAAATTCCGTCCCTATTTCCTTTTGATGATAACCTGCTGCGGCAGACCCTTGTCTCCTCCTCCTACTATTTTTGTTGTATTTAAATATGAATAATCGTTTTTTTAGTATTTATAATAATTATAATTATAATTATTACTATTTATAATAATAATAATTTTTATTATTTACTGACGTATTCCAGTGCTCCTCATCTTGGCCCCAGCCCACCGGCGGAGACATCCCCTGCCCGATTAGAAGTAGAAAGGTGGGAGTTTCTTTTTCTTACTGTTTATTTTACTATATTAATGTTAGTGTTTTTCTTAATATGTTAAAGTGGTGCGGTATGTATTCATTGAATAGAAACAAATTCGAAGATGTAAGCGTAATGTTGTGTGGGAAGGACTAGTAGCCGATAAGCCGATACATGGTATGGTATGTCAGGGTTCACAGCTCAAAGCTTATAATCGACACTCACTTCCCGCGTATTATATCATACATTCACCCTACCGGTCAGGTGTGCGCACTTGGTAACCTACCGCTTAATCGTCGGGCATAACATTTTCTTATAAAGGGAATGCAGATAGCCGATGTCCGACATGTGTTCCACAAACCACGTACAATGTCGCTTTAAAAACCGTTTTGCTCTTTAGATGGTGCGATCTGATGTGTGTGCGAATGGAGGTGGCTCTCTTCTGATGGTGGACAACGATCATCGATTGGTCGACGTGGAGGAATGCGACGATGAGGTTAGAGTTTCTATATTTTTGTTTAAAGCGGAATGCTGGCCGGTTTTTGAAACGCATCGAGCAAATTCATATGCAGCATATGCAAATGAACATAAATTCGAATAAAATATCGAGCAAATTAGCATCATTACGTAATAATTCAGTTGTCCACGATGCGTTTATAAATCGGCCGGTAATTCGCTTTAAGCGCCTTTATTATCCTAATTATACAAACGCGTGTATCTGTATAAGTCCGCGTACCAATTCAACCAGAACCCCATGGCGAGGTTGGTGTCTATATCCTCCCCAATTATTATTATTAAGAAATTGTGAGCTGTGAGTAGTCAGTAGTAATTGACATGTGCTGTATATACTGGAGAACTGGAGTACTGTTGATACTGTACTGTCATACTGTAAGATAACCCGAATTGTCACCAAATTTCGATAGTCTGATTTTGACATTGCTCATGCAGCAGGCCAGCAGGTCTTGTTGAGTTTTTGATCATAGTTGATTACTTTTGGCACTTTCAGTTTTCAGTCCTTGTTTTGGTCCGTATGCGTAGTCAGTAGTCAGTTTCATAGGCCATAGGCAACTGGTCACTGGTCTGTACTCAAGTCAGTGTGTGTCTGTCTGTGTGCGTGTAGGTATCATCATACCATATTAATTGGTAAAGTTTAGAGCCGAAGAATAAGAAATGGTAGTTTGGATGCATATGCAGCACAGAGAGGGAGTTCAGGGAGTTGCTCTATGTGGGTCTGAATCTGGATTAGACGGCCTAACCTGCTCACGATCTCGGTTTTTGGTTTCAGTTAGGCTTAGGCACAGGCCCAGGCTCATTTGGGCGGTATAAGTCCGATGCGTAACGTGGGGCTAAGAACGCTATGTTTCATGCAAATATATACATTTTAAAATTAAAATGGTTCCGGATATGGTCGGCGTGAAAACAATATGTTTCATCAAATTATTACATATAAATTGGTAGTGGTTTCCGGAGATGGTTGATTCGTTATTTTACGCATTGGTTTCAGGGGTACAGGTTGGTGCGTGCAGCGTGAAAGCACGCATGAACCACCTCCGGATTGGTGACCACCTTCGGAAGCAATTCGAAATTAATATATTTGACCGAAACATGGTGTTTTATTACAACTGTCTATCAATAAGCTAAAGAGACCACATCCATTTGCGCACGGAATTTGTACCCTGATTGGTTTATGCCCAGGTTAGTCCTCTTGCTGGCCAATTATAGTAATGGAATACTGTGTTTCAGGTTGATATCGTCGACTCGGGCGAGGATATGGGCGACCTCTCGCCGACGAATCCCATGCATGGATGGTCAACCCAGACGCAACATCAACTGGCGAATGCGCTGGCCAATCCACTGGCCCCGCCCTCCCATTTGCATATATCCAAGTGAGCGTTTTGTACTTTGAGTGTTTATTGCATGTTTTATGCTTGTTTATATAGAAAGAAAATGGCACTTGGCCTTTTGGAGAGGGAGGGGTTAGGGTTAGGATAGCTGGCTAGCTCTTTTGGTTTTGGGTTGGAGCTTACTTTTTTGCGACTACAACTCGCGAATGGAATGCTTGTCTCTTGTCTGACAATTTTACTATATCAACCACGCTTGCGACGATTGTATTTTTAAATAGCAGTTGTAGTTGGGCATTGCGAAAGTTGTACCCTTTAATTGAAAAAGTAAAAAGTTGTATTCATACGCGTAAACGAGAACTACGGACCTTTATTTACTATAATCTTTTTATGCATGCGCATGAATGAATAGCACTTTAGCCGACATATGCGCGTAACTATATTTAATTCAAGTTGGCTACCGGCTGCGTTAAAAAAAACAGAATAGGTTGTTATATTACGATTACGGTTTGTTAAGACAGTCGAAAAATAGTGGCGCATTTGGGTATTGGTTTTAGTCTTGCTTAGCATCGAGCGGGGGTTTTCAAGTTTGTTGGTGTGTATTCTTGCATCTCTGATCTCTCTCATTCTCGTTTCCGTCTGCCCCTTGTACTAGTCAGCTGAGCCCCCATTCTCTCACTTGGGGTTGTCCACTTTTTTGCCCTCTCTTCCTCTACGCCGTGCTCTCTTTTTTTTTGCCTTTCCGATGTTGCACTCTTTTCTTTTTTTTTGCATCTCTATGTGTCTGCGTCTATGGGTCTTTATGAGCTTCTGGATTGACTCTAATGTCTGTCTGTATGTCTGAGTCTCGGAGTCTGCTATCTCCACACACTTCTGACTTGTCTCAAGTGTCTGAATCTCTTAGTCTCTAGACCTATAAGCTTCATCTTTTTCTGCGTCTGACTTCATTGATGACAGACTAATGCTATTTCCATGCGAATGCGATGTGCAGCTGATTTGATATACGATCAATACACAATAATTATGCACGGTGATATGCTTGATTTAGCAAAAAGTTGGCCAGCTAGTGACATGAAGCTTGGCAGAAGGCAGAAGCATAGAGGCTTACTGATATGGAGAGTATACTAATGAAAATGAATACACGAATATAAGAGTGTACTGGGTGGGATAATTCTACATAACTTTTTGAATGAAACTTGTGGAACTAACGTTTTTTACCGAAAATGACAAAATTACAAGTGTGTGTGTATAGGATGATCTTAACAGGTTATCAAGTTCAGAAAATATATGATGGTAACTGCTGCAAGCCGCAGTGCTAGATTGTTTAGTTATTTAGTTTTGAAGGGATTTTAGAGCAATTTGGCAGCTATCAGTTTCTCTTGATGAATCTCGAAATTATATTCGAGTTGTTGAGGTGAAACTACCTGCTGATTTCTGTCATCTTTCTGTCTGTCTGTCTGTCTGTCTGTCTGTCTCTCTCTCTCTCTCTCTCTCTCTCTCTGTCTCTCTGTCCCTCAGTAATTCTCTCTCTCTATCTCAGCTCTGTTTTTCTCCATATCTTCACTTATTCATTCGTCCCTCAACTGTTGTCTTTTCTAAGAATTCCCTTATTCCCCATCAGCTGTTGTTCCATTTTAAAGAACGAGAGGCAGAAAGACAGAGAGTGAACATATGTTCCGGTCCATGTTGTGTTATTTACCATGGTGAAATTAGTGTGAACATGTTGGACAGCGCACTTTATTATAATTAATAATAATAATAAAATAATACTGTTTTTAATTGTAGCTCGACGCAAAATGGGTCCTACTCGTCGTCGGCGGCGGTGTCACCATGTTCAGATCCGGACAGGTAAGAATGTTTGAACTTGTGTTATTTCCATTTTAAAGCAGTATAACATCTAACATCCGGTTTACGAAATGCATGCCGGGCAACAGAACCTCCATGTGTTGTATGCAAATTTCTGTATGATTAGATTAGAAAGTAGACCAGAGTAGACCAAAGTAGACGACCCTTTGCATTTAGTACGGGTACGTTTTTCAACAAGATTCGTCTTATGAAGCTTGTGTTTATATTCCATTATAGTTACAACTGTGTTACGTACCTTTCATGAAGTCAATTCAATTAGCGTCTGTGTATTAAACAAGGTGTTATTACGCAAGTATTGAAACATTGCGCCTTGAAGATCACTTCGCAGGGGCTCACTTCGCGATTATTAGTTTGTTCTCATTTTTAATAAGTGTGAAAAAAATTCACTGTCAAATATGGTTCCAATATCAAGCCCAAGTACTCGTTTGGATATCTCATTTTGTCTCATTTCCCCAAACATACAGTGGGTGTGTATAGAGTAAGTAGAGATATAATTTTAAATAAGATATAATTTTAAATAAAAGGAACTTGAATAATTTGCAATTTGCATAATGGAACGAATACTTTTCTGAAGGGCAAGCCGCGATTCTCTCTCGTTTCCATTGCTCCCTCTACTTACTCTAGCACATACTGTATTTTTGGGGTGGGGAGACAAAATGTAATACCTAAACGAGTACTTGAGCTTAAGAATTGATATTGCAATCATATTTGAGAGTGAATTTTTCCACACTTCTTAAAAATGAGAACAAACTAAGAATCGCGAAGCGAGCCCCTCCTTTTAAAGGTACCATACCGTGGAGACTATTACACCACCGTCACGGCGCTTTTGTTTGCGGTTGCTCTATCGTGGAAGTTTAAACCTTTTAATTGGAGTCAAAACAATTTCGTTTATCGAACACAATATACGTAAGGTGTCTAGGTGCCCTAACATTAACATTAAGTAAACATTGTTTGTTGCGCCTCGACCGTAACCGTAATCTTGTCGCTTCTAGGCGTCTTCGCCGACAAATCGCCAACTGTAACGAGCGTCGGCGAATGCAGAGCATCAACTCTGGTTTCCAGGCACTCCGGTCGCTTTTGCCGAAAAAGGACGGAGAGAAGCTGAGCAAGGTGGGCTTTGGCTTTTCTTACTTGGCAGTAAATAAAGTTTAAATGGGCCAGGCTACCCTAGGGGTGCCGGGTTCTTGTTACTTTTTATAACCACACTTCACACACTGTTTGTTATCTATACTTTTGCATAATATGTTCATTGATTGCCTCAATACGTCTATGAGTATGTGACTTATTTAACGTCAAAACCCCGGCGCTGAACTTGAGTATAATACACGGGAATACATTTGTCCAACGTACGCTTCATAAATCGTGTGTCATACCGCTTTATGGCTTTTACGCTAGAATTTTTTCCAGGCTGCTATACTCCAACAAACGGCCGAGCTTATCCAAAGCCTGCAGGGTGAGAAGCAGAGATTGATAGAGGAGAGAAATGGAGCACAGTGGAAGAAGAGACGGTTAGACGGTGAGCGCGCTGAGTCACCTTTATATTTTGTTTACACGCCTATAGCATGACTAATTGCACGATAGCGGGTATACGGCATGTGTGATGTAGAAATGAGATGCACTATGTAGATGTTTACCCTTTCTCATCTGGTTTTAAAGCGAAATACCGACCAGTTTTTGAAACGCATCGTGGACAACTGAATTCTTTCGTATTTATGCTAATTTGCTCGAATTTAACTCGATTTTTTATTCTAATTTATGTTCATTTGCATAGGCATAAGAAAGCTGGTGTACTCGATCTGTTTCAAAAACCGACCGGTATTTCGCTTTAAGGCGCGAGCATTCTCCAGGTAGCCCAACGAGAACATGAGCAACATGCTGGCAATAGTACATCACCACAATCACTTTCTCCTTACTTGTAGTTTGTAGTAAGTGGATGATTTGGATATATCGTGTTGGTTTCAGCACACTCGTTATAATCCTTTATTGAAACATTTAGACTGTTGTGAGTTGCAAATAACAACCACCGCTGCGACAACGGATGACACGTCACGACAGCTAATCGAGGAGCTGCAATCGGCACTGGAACGAGAACGGAACACGCGACTTATATATGAGACGCAGCTTCACCAGCTATCAAGGGTAGGTGATGTTTATTATCAAGGGTTTAATTTGTTAAGAATGAGTCGTGGCTTTGCACATTTCTAGGGTTTTTTTGCCGTGGACTTTGGAGTGCCGCGTTTTGGCCCGATGTTTCGTTTACTGAAATGGTTTTGCGATTGTTTAGTTTGAATTTGAAGGGAGCTTTGATAGCTTTGCTGGTCTGGTTAGAATTGATTTTGGAGAGTGTGTATGTGTTTTGGGATGACCTAACTACATGACTGAGACATGTGACGTGAACATTTTGTCTTTCTAGGTGGGTCTTCAATCATCTCTTGCCCTTTTACCAAAGTCCGAGCAGAATGGCGTGAGTGCGGCGGCGCCAGTCGCCGCCGTCACGACGTGTGTGCCGAGCGTTCTCGCGCAGCCGCAAGCGCTCGAGATGCGCGGCCTTCCTTTGCAGGAAGAGTCGCATGCGCTTCCGTTCTCCACTCCATCGGATTTGCCGCTTCTGTCGTTGGCAATCACCCAGCCGGAGGCATCGGTGTCGGTTATCAGACCCACTGCATCATTACCAGGTTGGTGTTTTGTTAGTTGGTTGATTTTGCTTGCAGTTTGGACTTTTGACAGTGCTTGTACATCTGAGTCAGCGGCTACGTACTGGCTTTTTGTGTCTTTTAGTTCTGTTTCGTAGTCTATTTTTCAATATTTTACGCTGAAAGAGACGAGTGCCACATGACAAAATTTTTGTATTAAAACTTAAAATTAGGAACATTATGGTCAATTTATATTGTGTCCTTTAACGTAGCTGACGCAAACGTCCTTTATGATGCTGGAGATGAATCTCCTAAATGGGTTGCTGGTTCTGGTTGCTCTGATATTCTTGATGCTTACGCTGTTTAGGAATGGACACATCTCCGCCATCTGTTCTGTGCGTCACAACACAGCAGCATCAACAAATGGCAGCATCGGTTGCTTCGTCGCAGCACGGTTCCATGGCCTCCTCGCCGTGTCTGGCATCGGTTGGAGTCACTGCGGCAGCATTCCCGCAGCTTTCGTTCCCGCTTCCGCCGGTCACCACACCCAACACCAGTTCTGTAAGTTGGCGGTTTCAGTTTCATTTTAAAGTGGTATGAGACGTTGTCTTGGGCATTATATGCAAATTCTGGTTCGGTCTGTGCCCGCGCTGCAGAACAGCGTAACGTACCTATTTATCATGAGTCTATGTTTGTAAACAGGGCTCAATATCAGTAATTTTCATGCGTTTGGCAATATCTGGCAATATTTGAGCAATCGCGTCCATTTGCAGGTGTCCCCGTCGCAGCAGTCGACCCCGCCGACGACCGCCTCTTCGGTGGCGGCACATCGCTCGCTCAACGTGATCCTCGACGCGATCCGTCATCTGGAGGGCGGCGCGTTCGCCAACCAGGCCACGCCCCCGTCCGCGCCCACCTCACATTCTTCGAACCTGATGGTACGGTGAATCAATGGTACTGGGTACTGGGAGGGCTGATGACCACCATCAAAGTTCAGAGTACAAGTTGTTAGAATAGTCACAGGATCGGTGAGGGAAGAGCGGTGTCTGATGCTGTCACTCGCATTAAAGCGATATGGCATGTGGTTTTGGAACGTGCTGGACACTGCATTCCAATGACTTGCTGAAAATTCCATTATATTATGTGCTGGAAGTGCAGGGTGGATATATATGTCTCGTTCTAATATGTTCCAAAACCACGTGCAGCACCGCTTTAACTAGGAATCTCTTATAGTGAGTGAGCGAGAGAGCGTAATGGCCCGCTCCGCTCGCCGATCCTCTAGTGTTGTTACCTAGGATGTTTTTGTAATAAGTGGGAGTATTTGTGTGAGTGTGTTTGTTTGTTCTTCGTTTTATTATTATTATTATTATTATTTTCTACGCCGTTTCTCAAAACTAAGATCCCAATCCATGATTTCTCTCTATTGTTGTTGGCTCATCGTTTTTATAGTTTTTATATTTTTTTCCGTAAATCTCTGTATTGAAATGAGACCAGTTAGGTGAGGTGTACTGTATCATATGTATATTTGAGTGAAATTTGTCGCGCAAGGCATCAGTGTGCTCCGCCCCGATGTGGCCAACCCTTCTAGTTGCGCGGAGTTTCATATATATGATCAATAATTCGTAGAGTATCCGTAAATGCATAAACGCAGTACATTTCACTAATTGAGTTTCATTTGAGCATCTGATGATGAATTTATAGTTTACTTTTTAGAGTCCGTTGTTTTGGTATAAGTTAGAAGTTTGCAAGTTTTTAAATTTTATTGTTTCCATTTTTTTTCGACGACTGCTCTTTTCAGTGCTTATTTTCTTTTTCTCCTTCAAAAAGTTCCAAAATGTGTGAATCCCGGTTACTATTCCTGAGAACATATTGATTAATTCCTCTTGTATATTGGTGAGAGTTTCTGGATGATACTGGATATTGATTTATCGATTTATCTGCTTGATTGGGCTGTTTATCGATTTATCGATTGACTGAGAAATCATGGAAAGTAAACGATCAACAAGCAATTCACAGAATCTAAATCGTTATCAATAATGCTCCTGCCAATATACAGAGTTTTTTATTTACGGGGGCAGGCTCACGAAAAATTATATGCAGCTTTTCAGACTGTGCTTTTTTCGATTAACCCTAGCCCACAAGCAGATACTGAAGTTTCTGCTGTTGATTTTTTCGTGAGCATGACCCCTTAACACGCTTATTTTTTTTTACACTTTGTATCTTCAGATTTCTATACTACTCCTTTGTTGTGTTTTAGTAATGTTGTGCGAATGAGCACAGAGAACAGAGAGTATTTGGGGTTCTAGGTGAGGTTGCGCTCATTAGTAGGTTGCTTTGTGGTTGTTCCTTTAAAGGGAAAGTAGGTATGTTGTGCCGTTCGGTGCAAGTGCGAGAAGTGCTCCATTCGTCCGCCAGCACATGGAGCAACGAGTATCTCTTCCCTTTAAATGAATGTCGGAATGTTTGCACATTTCTCGCCCTCCCCATTACACGTTGTTGGCAGTGTCTAGGTTCTTTTTTAATGTTTTATGAAGGGGTTTTGTTATGATTTTTCTAATTTAATAAGGTTTGTTTTGTTATTGTTTAAAGTTTATTGCGGTATATTTAGTAGAATCTCTTCGTATGTTGTTTCTATTGTTGCGGAGAGCCGTTTCATGTTGTTTTGTTTGCTGCTTGCTCCCTTCCCCGTGATTGATTCCTTGGGGAATATATCTTGGGATTTGTGGACTCCCAAGCAGGTTTTAAGGTTACCTGGGGTCGTATGCACGAAACTGGGAGTAACCTCCCAAGCCTTCCGCGGGAGGTAAGAGAGATACTAGGAATCAGAGGATTCTGATCCCGGCTTCGCGCATACGACCACTGGTTTCACGAAGCAGTCCCTGGGAACCACTCCCCGCTCCCCATTTTTTTATCTCTGCCCCATTGGTTCACACTGCCTGTCGTCTCACTCCAACTATTAACTCTCTCTCTCAATTATGTTGTTCTCAAGTGTTTTTTTTTGCTGCCACCTTAGGTCAGGAGAATATTTTCTGAGTATTGGCCCAGGTTTGCGCCCGTGCCGCTCGCGACTTATCACGCAACTAAAGTACACTAGGTGCAGTAGGCGAGAATCTGGGCTAATATTTCAAAATCTGTTTTCCTGACTTGAAACCCGAACAGTGCAAATTGTTTACTAATTAAAAGCTAGATGTTTCGCCCGTGAGCGTTTAATTTTTTTCTAGATTAGTTAGGTTCACCCGTTGACTAATGTAATGAGTGCTACGACGCCAGATACCAATAATTATGTAGTTCTAAAGGTGTTGGTATGGTTATATTAGGATTAGAATGAGAAGCTTAAAGCGGTATAGCGTCTGGTTTTTGAAACGTATGGTATGTTGGACAACTGCGTTCCCATTTGTTGTATTCAAGTTATAGTTAGACTAAGTAACGCGCAGTTATTTGTATACACAACATGGGAATACAGTCGCCAACGTACGTTTCAAAAACCGGTTGTTATACCGCTTTAAGCGTGCTACCATTCTACGTTAGAACCGCAAGCACCACTTTTGAGCCGCGCACACATAGCCCATAGTCCATTAACCCGTAATTCACCGACAACTATGTTTGTACTATTATTAATATTATTATAATATGTTCACATGTTAATACTCTATTTTAGCACTCAAGAGAGAGTCGTCCCACTATATGGCTGTTGTTGTTTTTGTTTATATTATTATCATTATTATTATTCCTATTAATATTATACTTTGTGTCGTTATACAGCCCATATTATGATAAAAACTTTTTTTTTTTGTATTTTGCGTTTGTTGTTTGCTATTTTTCAACGTTGGGGCGCTTTGCTCGTTACGCGCGTGGCTTTCTTGGTGTGCGGCGATAAACTCGCGCTGATTTTAGTGTGCGACATGTCTATCACTAATTTTATTTGCTCGAGGGTTTGGCCGTATGAATAAACTACAGGTTTTACCTCACAAGGGTGCGAAAAATGCTACACTTTGCGTAATACCGTCAGGAAAGTTTTTTTTGTGTAAAGCTATAAATGGTTCAAAAATGAAAATTTAATTATTCATTTATTTCGTGAAAATACGTGGAAAGCAGATATAATTGGTAGAGGAAGCGCATACTTCAATTGATTCAATTTTTCAGTATTGCTAGTAACGTTAGGGAGCTGTGAAGATGGAAGCAGAAGCGAAGCTCGGCTCTAGGGCCGCACCAGTTTTGGGTGGGGCGCCGCACCAAAAAAGGTGAGGTCAGCGCGAATAAGACACCACACAAGTTACCGTGAATGCCGCGTAGTACGGACGCCACTAACATTCTGACGCGGCACCGGCACGGCTGAGGAGGATTCTACTCCACAATGACTTCCTCTCTGGCGCGGCATTTGTGCGGTCTTCGAATAAGGCGCGCGGCGATTAGTAAACAGCATTAAATACGCGCGGTTATCGGACTGCATGCGGAGTCCACGCGGCGGTTAATAAACTCGTGGTGTTTAACCGCGTGAGTTCCGCATGTGGTGCCTGTGCACAGTGCACATGCACACGGTGTGGTGCGCACGCCGAGTGGTATCTAAGGTTCGCCGCGCTCAAAAGTTTCTCGCACACCTTAATGATGACCTATTCATTATGACATACTTGTGATCTATCGAATTGCGGGTATTCAAGGTAAGGCATACTATTTATTGAAATAAACCAACAGAAATAAATATTACCTAATTATGGCGAGAAGGCATCACCGTAGAAGAGTCAGCATTGGTCATCCAGTCATCCTCCTCAGGCTTCGGCTTGGGCAGAATTCAGTCCAGGGACAAGCTTGTTCCGCGCTTTTCTCGCCGATTTTCGTCCGACCAAGAGTTTCATGAACGACATCCATTCCATTTTCCAGTGTTTCGTCAAAGTTGAAACTCCTAAATAGGTCAGAGAGAAGAACTTGTTTTACAATGTAGACTGCATAAACATCTGTCAATCAGCTTGACAATTAAATGCCGCGCTCAAAAGTTCGACGCGCTCAAAAGTTTGCCGACGCTCAAAAGTTCGCTGCGCTGACAAAGAGAATGTCTCGCACACCTTAATTATTCAACTTATAGGAAAACTAAGCAAGTAAGTAAACAAGAAAAGTTTAGTCTATACCCACGCGGGCTTGAGTCGTTTTATTCGGAAAGTTAGGTCATCAAGATATGAAAAATGACAAAAATGTCACAAATACACTAACCTTGTTTGCAGACCTCTTCCCTCCGCGCCTCGCAGTACGTTACGTAAGAGCCCGCAGATCTTTCCCCGCCCGAGCTTACTTTTCCAAGCTTTCCCGATATGTCACTTACTTATGGCAACGTGTCAAGTCTCCAAAGTATGCTGACTCTTCACAACTAAACATATAAAAACAATAGCTAGAAGGACAGTTTTCAAAGCTTTCTTAAGAATCCAGTGCTTCACTAATTAAATTATATAACTGTAGTCGAATGCCCTAAATAGGACATGTCTTTAAATGGGCCGCACAATGGCTCGGGCCGGCTTTCTCCGAGAGTGTAATTGTTCCTCCGTTTAATTACATGCCCCCGCGCGGGCGCGTGCAATAACGGCTCCGAGTTGACCGGGTGACTCCGAGCGAGCGATTTAGAGCCGTTAGGGCGCGTTTTCTATTTAGGGCATTGGGTTACACTTATATTTTTTTATTTTTGGAGAACTGGATTCTTGGGTAAACTTTGAAAACTACCCTTCCGCTATTATTTTTATATATTTAGCTGTTAGGAGTAAGCATACTTGGGAGACTTGACACGTTGCCATAAGTAATTGGCACATCGGGGAAGTTTTTTACTTTTTTACTCTCTCTCTATCCCTCTCTCTTCCTCTCGCTCCCTCTCTTATCTCTCTCCTCCCCCCTCACTCCTCCCCCCTCTCTTTCATGTATTTCAAATTCTCATTTTACCTCCAAACAAATACGGTACGTTTAGCTTGTTGTGTAAGTTGCAAAAAGCGAATCTCCTCTTATTTTATTTATTTTCAGTTCTGACGTCTGACGTTGTACTCGCGACTTGCGATTGTCAGATGAAGTTGCCCGAGCGAGGGAAATATTTTGCTCCAGTCTTCCGGTCTTTGAAACAAAGACCTGGTGTTGCTGGCAAACATGCTTTTGTCTTCTCGCCTACCCTTCGCTCTACTTGAGTTCTGCTTTGGTGTCCTCCAGTTTTTTCAGTGTTATTTGCCTTTTTTGTTACTTTCTGTTTCTTCTGGGAGTTGCCCAAGGTTAAGGCTAAGTCAAGTGCAAGCCCCCTCCACAAGAATAAAGTTTACAGAGGAGGTGGTGGCACACAATTACTTGTCGATAGTGTTGATGTGTAGATTTGTATTGTCAGCATTTCCGCGAAAGTATGTTATTGTTAGCTGCAAATCAATGTTACGTCATGTATGCTAAATGCGGAACATTTGTTCTCGAAACATGTTGCTGCGGCGAAAAAAAATAGTTTTGCCTATTTGTTGCCGCAAACGCCGCCAGTCTTGGGCAGAGTCTCGCCATGCTCTCGCGGACACTTGATTATCCTTTCGACAGATCACGACTCAACTTCACATTCATCTGATTCTGCATCATTTCTATTTTCATGCAGTTATCGCGCAAAAGCTTGCAGCGGAATCTTGCCGCGCTTTTAAATTAATGTACTATCAGACATATTTATCGAAAAATAAGGATTATTATGCATGTTGCTCGTTGTCGATATATGTTAGTTGGTCTTTAGCGGCTTCGTAGTCCGTTGGAAGTACCTAAAAGTAAAAGTTCTACTTTACGGGGTTCCTTACATACAATGACTGATTATGCAGGCGTTAGATAATGAATGCTAATGATAGGATAGAGCAAAGCAATTACTTGTTATTATATAATTATGGAGAGTCTGGCGGAGGCTACCTCGCTAACTATCTTAGCTCTAACGATTGGTTTCGGGAAAGTTTGAACTATCCCAATGTTTGCTTATTTATAGGGTACTGACGCAGCGTTGGTGACCACACCGGAGAATATTCGTAATACAAGTTAGCACTACAAGGAACAGAAACTAATTAACACGCTGGTGTGTTTACCTATTTACAAATTAATTATATGCTTACCTTGAGATTTACCCGAACAGAGGTCGGGTTTCCTTGAAATTTGGCGAAAAGATCTCGAACATTTTTTGCATCGAAACTGCGAGCACATGGAAGATATTCAACGAGGAGTTTGTCATCACGGGCGTGCCCTTCAAATAGTGATGTGTTGATATACTTAATTTATGTACCTCCGTTTGAAATGTTTCGCTTCCTCTTTAACCCTTCAACCATAGTTCTCTCTCTCACGCTTTCCCTGTCAGTCGCTGTTTCTCGGTTTACTTTTCTGTCTTTTCTCTCTCTCTCTCTGTCTCTCTCTTTCTCTCTTATTCTCGACACACACATACTCTATCTTGGCCCGAACCCTCACCAGTAAAAAGTGCTCTCACCAGGCCTTCGTGTCACAATCATTGTCGACGACTGGTGCGGGTGAAGGATTGAAAAGACAGGCGACACACGGTAGACTTCGTTGTTTGAGCATCGCACCTAATATGAGGGTACATTAGTTTCTGCATTCTTCGCAGCTTTGGTTCCCACTGAGAAGCTATCGCAATACCATATGTGACGTTCGCAGCTCTGACCCCTGACTGTGGGTCTTTTTCCTGTTGTGCATATTCTGCCTAGAGCTCGATTCTGCTCAAACCCCCCTGCGGAACAAGTCAGAACTCCATACTGAATCAAAGCCTTTAGAAAACTTCAGGAGCGCGCTCTTTAAATTAGCCCAACCTTGAGTGCGAGATAGTCGGTGGAGAGATTCCTGAGTGTGTGCTCCCGGGTGCCGCCCTCAAAACGGAACTCTGACGTCTAAATCGATCAATGATGCCACAGATGTTATCTTATTATATAAAGGACTTTTTTTGTTTGTGTGAACGAAACGAAATTCTACGTTTCAGGCGTTTGGTATACGTAGTCCGTTTTCGGACTACGTATACCAAACTGACGAGGGTTCGGGCCGAGATAGAGTATGTGTGTGTCGAGAATACCCTTCAAAATAAGCGTAATCGAATTTTAATACATGAAATTGGAAGATATGTTACAGCCGCTTTATATAAGTATGCAATATAGTAGGATTGCTTGGGTAGTTGCTTGAGGCGGCGATAGCCGTCTGGTTATTATTATTGTGGAGGAAAGTAGATGTGTTCGCTCATTCTTAGTTTGTTCGTCTTTCGTCATTTTGAAATTCAATCGAGGTGCCCGAAACTTCGGAGGGCTTGATGCAGAATCGATATAGCGGCTAAAATGTTACAAATGAGGCATCAGTTACAAAAGCCATGTTTCCTTACCAGCGGTGAAATGCAGAGAGCGTCACCAGTAAAGGTAGCAGAATCAGCGGAAGCAGTACCCATACTCTTATCGCTGCTACAGACACTGGTGGACTTGGACTGGAAGTAGTTGGAAAATTAAAATAGAGCCATAGGGCATCGCGGTACGCTAAATTGTGTGCGGTTATCGCCGGCAATCGCCGGCCCTAAGTTGACCGAAGACCAAAATCATCCTTCAGGTAATTACGAAACTCAGGGATATCTTACTGCCATGGACTCTCAAGGTTATAGTAATCTGCATTTAACGCCTTTCCGGGTGTTACTCCCTCACCTGGAAATTACAAGATAATTACGTGCGGCCAGCCAATTATCTAGAGTCAGAGAACTACAAGATAATTAAGCGCGGGCAATTATCTAGAATCGAAGAACTAACCTCGTGGATCGGCTCTATGAATCCTTGTGGCGATGGACGGTGAGCACCCATTGACGCGTTTTCCTTGTCAGATCGATTGCTCTTAACATATGTAGGCCATTTACGTATTGTCGGAGAACTTAGACTTAGATCAAGCTACTGTTAGTGGATCTCTAGGGAATCGAAAGTAAGGTTGTTCACGAAAGTTCAACATTTATTGAACATTTTATCTTTTATATTTATATCAATTTGGCTAATCTGACAGTACTGAGCTGGGCTGCTTGTCTCTCTACGTACTCACACCGTAATTCAGCCAATAAGCTCATTCCATTTTTTCTTTCCCTACATCTCTACGTGATTCTAGAGAGCCTTATTAGGCCTAACGGAAGCTCCCTGTTTGTTGGAGAGTGCTGGGTATTTAGCTGAATCTTACCTCCGGTTCCGCACCGTTGGTTTGATCCTTTACCGGCAAAAGCGGATTCACTGTTACGTGAGAATCAATTTCATCCAAGGTCTGAAAATTCACATGTAAATACACGAAATTAACCAAGCTGCATTGAAAAAGCCCATTTCGCAACCAAGTGTGCGAGCTGTAACGTGAACATTTTAAAGCAGTATTGTACCTACTTTGGGGAATCTGCACATGCTACGCACATTCTGTGTATCCTATGTAAATTTGGTGCCGGATTCTTCGAAAGGGCGCAAAAAAGTTACATAGGATACATAGGATATGGGTATCATATGCAAATTTCCCAAAGTAGGTACAATACGGCTTTAAAAGCGCTCTATACACACAGGGTCCGTGAGCTGTCAAGCTTGGACTCCAGTTTGAACATGTGTTAATGGTTCCTCTTATTGCGTCACCATGTACCCCATAGGGCTTTGCCGCCGGCCTCATATGGCCGCCGCAGCTTTCATAACGTAGTTCCGATCCCCTAAGGACCTTGCTGCGCTGTCCTGATAACGGTCATGGCTTTGCACCGTACCTCTTATGGCGTCATCGCGCTGGACATTTCCACGCGATCCTAACGAGTTCACCGCACACTTATTATATCTTATATCGTCGCCGCGCATCTTATGGCACTACCGCTTACATGAACCTTAGCGCTTAAACTTCAAAGTATTCTTAATTACCGTATTATGTTCGTGTCGACTGGTGCTCTTCGCGGATTCGTCTACTTCAGCAGTAGTACAGTCCATTCTAAGGTTGGCCATCTTTTTTAGCATAAGGTCCTCGCGATTGTCATTGGCTAATGACGACATGTCTATAAGGATAAAAGGAGTTTGGAAGTTTCAAAAGTTAGAGTGAAATCGAAGAGACAGAGGCAGAGAACGAGAGAGGAAAGGCTAGAGAGAGAGGGAGATAGAGAGAGAGTAATAGAGAGAAAACTAGACAATATAGAAACACGATTTATAAGTATAAGAAAATGTGTATAGGCTAATCTCTCTGTTCTTCTACTGCACGTTTCCCGCGAAACAAAAATAAATCCCGCGTTACCTGGCAGGCTAGCACCCAATCCCACGCAATAAGAAAAGTCGCATGTTTCCTGACAAATTAGCCGATCATGTCCCGCAATTAAACATTAGACAAGGCCTTGTGTTAGCGGCAAGGGCCCTAATTAGCGCTCGCACTAAGAACCGAATCCCGCGTTTCCCGCTTGTTTGGGAGGAAACGTGGGATTACGATTACCGCTAAACTGCGAATGAGGAACATAGCTGTAGCTAGGGAATCCTATGCGAGAAATTAAAATAAATTCTACTACGTCAAACGTCTAGCTCATGGTGACGCTGCATGGGAAAATCTAAAGACTACGTCCTTTTCTTAATTAAACGCGACCATTTCTCTCTATTGAATCTTTAATTAATCCCGAAATGGGGCATTTTTATTGTTCTTTATCCTTTGACGTCTGATTTCTTTTTTTTTTAGGAAACGTTGCAGTTCATAAATAGAATGTCAAATATAGAATCTGAATAAAATTAGGCTTTTTTGGGGAGATAATACTATAATGCTTTGTAGTAGGATAATCAGTATTGAGGAGGGATTTGGTCCCTTGTATGCTGCGTTGGGAAGCACCTATCTTAGGCTTACCTTTTGAGATATGTTCATCATCAATAAACTATTTATAGCCATACTGTAGTACTATGAGAAATGAGAATGTAACTGATGTGAGCATTAGACGTAAGTAAAGGAAAAGGTAAGGGTTTCAGAAGATATGCAGGCAAGTAGACAAATTATGATATAGATATGCGTTAACATATCAGAAAGTCGTATCCGGGAGTTAAATGTATGTGCTACTTATACCGAGCGCAACTAGCTCTACTAAAGGAGTAGAATGTCTTTTTTTTTTGAAGTTCTAGAGTTGAGAAGACTTGAAAATAAATTAGTCAAGTGTCTGTGAACAACAGCGGGACGCCATCGAGGGAGGCAGGTTCACAGGGCTCATAGCTCACTGCTCAGAGTAATATAGCACATCTTATTACATAATCGAACCTATTTTATGCAAGTACATAAGAAGAGAAACAGATATAATGGGGTAGAGAGAAGTAGAGAGAGAGCGAGATAGGGAGAGAGATAGAGAGTGAGATATGAATATGAGAGAGCGAGCGAAAACAGATACACATGGGGGAGAAGAGATCGGCAGAGAGCGGTATGCGAAATTTCAAGCCAACAATCATCACCAGTAACCGGCCGTCATAACCAAGTTTGTACTTATATTGCACTGATGAAACGCCGCGCTGTGGCAAGGGTCCGCCACAGCGGGGCGGCGCACCCTCGCACCTTATCTAGGGTGCACGGGGGTGCGCGCGGCACTCTCCAGCCGTCCCACTGTGATGTAGCCTCTTTTCACCACGGCGGTTGTGCGGAGCTTCGCTTGGAAGCCGGGGTGAGCTAAGCAGTAGTACGAGGCCTTGTTTCGGACGAGTTATCCTACAATTTTCCTCTCTTTTCTATATCATTTTTGTTGGCACCACCTCTATGATAGCATTTCTGTTTACGTAATTCCTTACAGAGAAAAAAAATAGCGTTGCAATTTGCACGAGGCTACGGAAGCTATTACGCGCACCAAAAGAAGGTGCTAAGAGCTCAAATACGGATATTTCGTGATGTATCTGCGTAGAGAGAGAAGGATGAGAAAGAGAGAGAGGCAGAGAGAGAGAGAGAGAGAGAGAGAGAAGAGAGAGAGAGGGGGAGAGAAAGGGAGAGAGCGATGCATAGCGAGAATTTTTTCTTCAAAGAAAATAGCAATGTGAGACCGAGTATCAAACGCTTTAGCCTACGATAAGATTGAGCAATTTTTTATGAAGATAGTGTAAATTACCCTCTTCTGATATTTGATGGGGGTTTGCAAGTATGCCAAAAACCGCGAGTTTTCCTTCCAAGTATCAATTCGCAAAATCGTGTGCAATTTACCGTAATTTTGTGTAATTTTGACACATCTCCGCACTATAGAAAATCCGCCATCAAATACATTTTTTGTGGAACAAATGGTCTCGTGGCGATCGGTCGTAAAAACTGCCTGTAGATATTTTCGTGTAGTGCCAAGATACGGTAAATTTTTCGATACTTGCAAGGAAAATCGGGCATACTTGCAACCCCCATGAACAAGTTTTGCAAGAAAATTGGACTTTCCACCAACAAGCGAAGCTTGGATTTAGGTCCATGAATGTAGGTTTAAAGGGACAGGCCCATCAAAGTAAACCTATATTTACGACGTATTCATAATGTGTATAGAGCATTTTTATTACAATATATACAAACCCAATTTCACCTACTTTCGCCCTCGAGGACTTTTTCCGATGTGCTCATCATCATATGTATACCGTAAAACTGCAGAGATCGAAGCTGTCTACGCAAATTTATCAAGAAATTAAAATGCGAGCTAGATTTGCATATACACCTTGGAAGTCTGCAGCTTTATGGTATACATATGATGATGAGCACATCGGAAAAAGTCCTCGAGGGCGAAAGTAGGTGAAATTTGGTTTGTATATATTGTAATAAAAATGCTTTATATACATTATGAACGTTTCGTAAATATAGGTTTACTTTGATGGGCCTGTCCCTTTAAGATCGAAATGCTAGCCCCTTTGGAAAATTTGCATATGATAAGCAAATCCTATGTATCCTATGCTAATTTTGTACGATCGTCCACGGCAATCGTACAAAATTAGCATAGGATACATAGGATTTGCTTATCATATGCAAATTTTCCAAAAGGGCTTTCGCTTTAAGATCGAAAAAACCATAGGCTTTGGGACTTAGGTCGTCAAAAGTGGAATGCTAGGCAAATAGTACATGTGTCGTAATTCGATGTAAATGTGCAGTCTTCATTACTTACTGGCATGTCTTTGCATAAGAATGGATTTTGATGCCAAAAATTCAAAAAACGTGCGTTTTTTCGGCCAAATCTACCGTACTTTTGAACTAAACGTGAATATTTAATATGAGAAATTATAACATATTACGGTAAATACGGTAAATTTTTTAAGCATATTTAAAAACCCTACTGTTCGGTGGAGTACGAAGTTGAAAAGGGCTCAAAAATCTCAGACACAACTAACAACATAACCTATATAATGTTTATAACAGATTTCAAGTTTCAGACAAAATAGTGTTTTTTACTCTGTGGGCCTATGGCTCATTTTCCCATGATTAAAAATTCTTGAATACAACTATACAGCCCCATTCGTCGAATATTATTTACGTATTACAATGAAACCTTGGCTTTTTTATTTTCAGTCAATTCGCTCAATGGTTTTCAATACGTATTGTTGGCAAGGTTTTCTTGAATTGAATAAAAAAGATCTCATGAGGGAAAAGTGTATTGAAGCCATGTTGGAGGTGTCTGGTTATTCTCTCTCTCTCTCTCTTCTCTCTCTCTCTCTCTCTTTCTATCTCGCTCTCTCTCTCTTCTCTCTGTCAATCTCAAATCTCACAACCTGTCTCGTTCTTCTTTTTATACTTCTGATTTTTTTGCGGTAAATAGTCATAAAACGCGAGAAAAATACGCATACGCAAACATTTAAGCGTGACGGAATGTAAACGAAAATAGAAAAAAGCTGGTAATCGCGGAAGCGGAACTTAACTGAGGCTCACACTTTGCGAGCCAGACATGCGCGGATTCCTCACTTTTGTAATTTGCAAAGAACAAAAAATTGCATCAACTTTATTTCTCTAATGAATAAATGCGCAGCAAACATTTTTCCTATTTGTAAGTCTACCAGTAAAATCAAGGAGTAAAATTCATTAAAAAAAACGAGTTTGGATTCTACAGTATATCGGGATATTTTTGTTCAATTGGGGGGTCAGTTGACTAAAAATCTACTTTGCAAATAACCTCGACGTAATTCAGGTCAATATAGGTCGTGGTAACGTATATCTCGGTGGTATACGACCGCGTAATGACGTACACTTACTTTGCAAAGTAAATTTCAAGTCTCAAACTAGGTGCGGCAAAATTTCCACGAAAAAAAACAATTCTGTCGTGTTGAAACTTACAAAACAGGGAACACACAAAGTTTAACAATGGCGGTTGGCTTGATTTTTGGCGTTAATGACGTTAAAGGGTATCTTAACAGTGCTTTTAGTGATCGAGTGCATTTCTATAAACTTTCAAATGTTTTCTACATTTTCTACATTTTCGTCTTCTGTTTTTTCGAAGAGGTCAAAGGTTGAAGTTGAGAGAGGTCAAAGGTCATTCATATTTTTTCTTCTGGGCCTTTAGTTTGTCGTATTCCGTCAGTTGACTGCTGTTCTGGTCCTGTAAACGGATAATTAACACAACGCGAAGGGAACGCTGCGTCTGTGCCGCGCGAAACTGTCCCGTGCATCTTGTGTGCGCACCAGTGACCAGTGGCACGCCATACACAACACCAATTCGAAAACATGAGTTTGTAGAGCGAACGTGGAAGCCACGCATGGTTCAACTTGAGCAAGGAGTTCAAAATGAACATAAAACGCTAACACTGCCGTGAATCACTGATTTATCAAAATTACCTTCAACATCGGATAATCTTCATAGTTGAAAGTATCCTCGGTTCGTTTTTCTGGCTGGCGTACACTAAAATATAGACCAAGTACATAGCGTCTAATTGTAGGACGCAATAGCCACCTAGGGGGTGGATCATTGACGAATCCAGTAGATGAGTTCTGCACTGGCATGACGACGTTCTGCAGACACTATGGGCAGCAGCAACGTCTCTCTCTCTCTTCCTCTCTCTCTCTCTCTCTCTCTCTCACTCTCTCTCTCTCTCTCTCTCTCTCTCTCTCTTCCTCTCTCTCGAAAAGAGTAATAAAAATAAAATATTACAAAACAAAATGTCGTATGGAATATAGATAGCGTACCTGAAGGTCCACCGCGACGCCGCGGGTTCAAACTTTATTGCGGACGGATTTTCTTCTTCAGAGACTGCCTGTAAATTTTGCAAGTCAACGACGACGACGGAGGATTCTACCTAGGGAATCCTCCTATTCCCCATGTGGAAGGACCTAGGGATTGTGCTCCCCCGGAAGTCTACCGCTATTATACTCGCTGATTCGACTTGACAGTACGGATTATTTATTTTGCTTATCGATCGAATTTTTACGAGAGAAAATGAGTGAGCTACGGACGCTTGTAAAATGTAAAACAGACTGTAACAGTAAATATGGTTTTAAAATTAAAAAGTTGAAGTAATAAGATCTAAGTTGAAGTCAAAAGGTCGTTGTGCTTCTCAGCTTCGCTCAGTTTATACAACCCGTTCCGGATTAAACCCTAGTCCTAGTTTGAGGTTAGCAATAACCCCAAGCCGTTCTGCGCATCATGTTATAACATCACTAATCCAAACTCGCCTTATCTTTCTTTTCCTTCTCTAATTGCTTTCCTTGTGAAGTCGCTTGCTGCAAAAAATGCAAACGTACGATCGTACGTATTAAAGGAGAAGAGTTTAGATGTTTGTCACCGAATCCGCAACGAAATCCATACCACGTTTCAAGGACTTGGTATAAGCAGTAGCATTTCGTAAACCAAAACAAACGGAATGAGTTTCGTTACATTAATTGACAATACGTTTCAGACGTTTCATTTCAGTATGCACACTTTTTGAAGTATTATTGAAAGACGCCTCAGGCGGCGATAGCCGTCTGGTAGTATTCATAATAAAGGATGTTACTTTGGGCGTATCTGATGTAGGGTATTAGGGTAATAATAGTAATGTTTATTCATTCACCGTGTTCACATTGACAAATTTGAAAACGTGTCGAGGCAATTCAGTTACAAATGAAAAACTGGATGCGGTACTAACTTTTAGGAGAAGTAATACTACTGTGGTAATATAGTAAAAATATATAATATTTAAATTACTCACAGCCACTTGATTGATGTGCTGCTTGAGTGTGACTCTGTACTGGTCGTTGCACATCTATAAGATATCAAATATGAACAAACGACTCCTGGCGCGAACAACGACATTGAGGAAGCGCCGTAATTGTGCCGCGCACCCATATAGGGGAAAAGTGTGCGCGGCGAAAAGGTGGCGCACCTGTCGTACTTTTGGGAAGAGCGGCCACATGTGTGCCATGCAAAATAGGTTGGTTTCCACATGGAACCCTTTTGTTGCGCGGCTGCAGTGTGGAGTTTTGCGTTTTGTATAACACAAAAGCTATGGATGGGGTTTGAATACTGTAAGTATCACCTGTTGAAAGTATGTAATTGCAGCATTTTTATCTGTCTGCGCTTTTGAAAACATTTTTTCTTTTTCGTACTTCTCGAGTTCGCACATTGGTATATCCCACACGTCGACTTCTTCTTGCTGGAAAAGATAATCAGTGTAGCTCAACTGGGAGAGCGTTTGTCCCAGATAAGTGACACGGGTTCGGCTGCGGGTAGCCAGTATTTTCATAAGGACGTTCCTAAAGACAAGGACGAGGTACGGAACATATTAATAAGGTTAAGAAAGATAAGGATGAAGTCCCTAAAAGATACCTTTCCCCTCTGCATTAAATCTTCGGCCGTTAAAGACTCCCACATCGGAACGAGTACGTCGGCGGACAACGGTTCTTCAGCCTAAATGGATACTTGTGTGGTATGACGAACAAGTGGGAGTATCCCTAGAGCGGGAGTATATCTGCTTCCCGTTGATTCCCATCGTTACACTTTTCTTGCCTACCGCGGGAGGCTTGGGATGCTACTCCCGACATACTACGGTCTCACTTCAGACATGAACACTCTGCTGCTACACAGCCACACTGCAACAATCTACAGAATACAGTAGTATCGAACCTTTTGTTTCTGTTTCCGCCTCTCCTTCTTGCCCTTCGTTTTCTTCTCAAATCGCATATCCTTAAAGGATCGCAGTCACTACAAAATCGTCGTTTTTCTTCGAGTTTACTTGTATTTAGTAAAGAATAGAGACAAATACTTTACCAAAACCGAATAATTTGAATTCCAACCCAGGGAGTGAACAAGTAGAAAAGTAGTTCTACTTAACTACCGCAGGATCACGAACGTGTTCATACAGCTGCTTCCCGATCGGGTGTATGCAAATTATTTCGACAAATATCTGCATATTATATCTTTACATATACTGCAAGGGTCTGCAGGCATATCACTACACGTTTCATAATCCCGCGGTAGTTAAGTAGAACTACTTTTCTACTTGTTCACCCCCTGAGTTGGAATTCAAATTATTCGGTTTTGGTAAAGTATTTTTCTTTATTCTTTACTAAATTCAAGTAAACTCGAAGCAAAACGATGATTTTGGAGTGACTGCGATCCTTTAAATGGGAACATGTGAAAAATATGATAATTTTGCTTGCCTTATTCAAAAAGGAAGAGCTATTGCAGTGAGTACAGTACTCCAAGATACAATATGTAGTGCCGTATCGCAGTGATTAGGTAATACGCTTAGAAGATAAAACATGTCATGGATTAAAAAGGTTATATTTAATTATCAAAAACATTTAAACGAAAAAAGAGAAAGTGATTAAACTCACGTCGTCTTTCTCCATTGCTGAAAAAAAAAGAATTAATATGAGTTCCCTCCTTTCATTAACCCCCTCTCTCTCTCTATTTCTCTCCCTCTCTCTACTTCTCTCTCTCTATTTCTCGCTCTCTATTTCTCTCTCTCTCTCTCTATTTCTTTCTCTCTCCCTATTTATCTCTCTCTCTATTTCTCTCTCTCCCTCTCTCTCTATCTCTCACTCTGGCATATTTCTTTATTTCCCCCACCTCTCTTCGGCTTGTCACCCCTTTCTATGACTGGTCTCTCTTCCTTTGACAACTTCTTATCCTCGTTCTCTCCTCCTCGATTAGGCACCCGTTCTGTACTCGTGCGTTGTAATTGTCCTGTAAAAGATACCGTATGATTAGTACGCGATCGAAGTACAGTAATCCTACAAAAAAAGTACAATACTGTACATCAGCGAAACACCCCCAACCATCAGGACCTGACTGAAATTTGCACTACACGTGCAGGCTATATTGGAGACAAACAAAAAGCTACGAAGCGGGAAACTCTCGAAACAGTATTACACTACGGTAACTTGACGTCTCCAAGCATTTTGCTCAACGAAATGCTTTTACAAACTTACGCTCTGATCTCTTTGCCTTGTCCGGGTTACTCTTCTTTGTCCCTCGAACTTTTGCACCTCCCATTGTGGGGTAGAGTTCTAAAGTGTGGTTCAGTTACCCAAGTTTGGGGGCGAGCCGGCAAGCTATGAGAATTTGCGACTATAGACCGTCAATTACTCAATAGATGCAGCAGTTTGTCTAATTTTGCGTGTGGAGTGTGGATATATACAATTTTACGGTTAAAATCAACTCAGCTGCCCCTTGGTACACCTGACATGCACAAAAATAAACAGCGTCCAGTAAATCAATTCCCTACCATCATCATCGGAACTATTGTCCTCCTTCTCCTTTTTCTTTGGTGTGGGTTGGTGGCCGCCCTGTATTTTTATTAATTATTGATTACTTTAAGCTTCCTCTCGCTCTCTCTCTCTATCTCTCTCTCTCTCTATCTCTCTCTCTATCTCTCGCATCACTCCCTCTAAACCCCCCACCTTGCTCAGCCTCATTCTAATATTCGCGGCGACGTCTGCGATCTCTCCCTTGTCCGCCTTCTTCTCGGCTATAGGCGCCAGTTCATCGCCCTCTCGTATTTCTCTGCGTCCCTTCGGTCTTACATCTCTCTCCGGATCGCCTCTAGCTCTAAATGTAAATTAATATCTATCTTAATATGTGTAAAGAATAGTGTAGCTGGGGTGGGCTAGAATGGAGTCACACGTAGCTGAGCATCGGCGCAGGGCGTTCCGGCGTTGGTGGCCTGTCCTTCAGTATTACCACACAAAATTAGCGTACCGTTTCTCTGAAGATTTCCCTTTAACCCGCTCCGACATTTTATTACGAGTTTGAGATTCTTGCGACATCTTTCGTACCTACAATATAAAATTATAGATATTGATTTGCGTCAGAACACACAGATGTGCGCCAGAACGTTGCCGCACACGTAAATGAGCGCCTGTCTGTTAATGCACATGCAGCTGTGGGCCAGAATTCTCCCGGGCACAGCTGTTCCTGTACATTGTCGCACATGCAGTTGTGCTCCAGTATGTTCCGCGCACACATGTGTGGGCCCGAATGTTGCCGCACACGCAAATTTTATGAACAATCCGAAAAAGAGCTATAGTCTCACAATTTTTTCTTCAGATAGTCCTTTCTTCTTGGTTGGCGTTATCGTCACGTACATTTTCATATTATTGTTTTTCATGTTCGTTTTCCGCTTAGTGCTGAAAATTCCGCACGATCACATCATATGATAATTAACACAGAATCACACAAACGAAAATTGGTAACACAGGATGTTACATCTCTTTAGTGTATATTCATGTGGTGTGTGCTTACGTGCGTAGTCGGTAGCTTACTCCATGTGGGTTAGAAATTGCTGGATGAATTGGAAAAAGTTTTTCAGAAGAAAGATTCAGTAAACCCAAGACTTTCAGAAAATCATAAAAGTTCCATTACGTCTTATTTGGTCTTGGTGACTTGGTGGCTCCGCCTGGTTGGCCTGCTCCACATGTACTCTCCAATGAAAGATCGATTCCAGATACTGTAGTTCCCGGGGCAGTGCTTTCCTGAAAGAGTTCCCGTTTCAGGTTTGAAGCACATTCTGTCGTTAGATACCATTACTATGGCAGAGCTAACCCTAGGTATGTTGGTAGTCTACCTCTATATAGATAGGGCCTGCCTAGCCTAGCCTACCCATAGCTGGTAGGGGGATCAGGGATGGGGTTTTCATGTATGCTGAGCATTTACCTTGGAACTACACCAGATTCTTGGAACTACACCAGATTTTTTTTTCATATTATATACGCAGGTTTCGTGCAGAAATACGGTAATACTGACATAATCACCGAACTTTTGGCTTTTGGGATACTTAGAGCTTTCACTCGCTTCATCTTGGGAAGTTTTTATATGTTTTAATCATTTACCATGAATCCACTGGTCATTTCACCCGATCGATTTTCCTGTGATAACCGTTTGTCATTTTTCTTTGTTGAGCGCACCACTTTCTCCTAAAAAAAATTGGAAGAAGGGAGGACCGGAGGCAGAGAGTGGCGAGAGAGGGGGACGCGGGTACGCTTAAAATTATGCAAGTTAGGAAAATGTAGATCAATTAATTAATTTAATGATATTTTTTAACGTCAAATAAAACTCAAAACTTACTTTCGTTTTCCCCATCGCACCGTGTAAAATATGTGTGAATAGCTAAGAATATGAATACGTCATTGAAACTATTCGCCTTATAAATGGGCTTAAATTTATTCAATGCATCTGTTTATCGCGTATGTATCATGCACGGTGAGCCTACGCTTCAAAGCAGTCCTTCTTTTGTATTACGCAAAAAAATAAGATAAGTTGCATATCACCAGCATGAAACCAACGAACAAATTCCCTGGGAAGCTATATATCACTGCTGCTAGAAAAAAAATTAAAACGCTACTTTCCCGCGCTTCTCAAAATGCAAGACTACGGCATTCTCGCACGCCCATCCGCTCTGGTGGGGCGCCCCTCTGGCCCAGCGGGGGGCGAGGGACCAATGAACGGAATTTAGCGGCTTCGCGATGAACGGCAATGAACGGCTTCGCGCAGCTACCGCGCACACAATGCCTTCGCGCAGCTACCGCGCACACAATGCCTTCCGCGGCTGCCGCGCGCATCGTACCTTCACCCATGTACCTCAATATACGCGTATTTCCTTTAAATACGACTCGTAATAAACATTTATTCCTCGAGTAAGTTTGGAGATAAAAACGAATCCACAGGTTCAGTTTTACACTCTATGTACGTATTTAGTTGTCATGCATTTATACATCGCCTGCAATACCATTATAGGAAGTTAAATATTAATTAACTTGAGTTCAATATAATAAACAAGATAAATTTTCATTAAATAAATATATTATCCCAAATAAAATAGGTCGTCTGTCTATATGCTACAAAACTACTTCAATATACATTTTCTGAATAAAAAGAGAAAAGTTAAAAATTGAGCTACACGCTAATAATTCAAGCGGGATACACACGCTTGAGGAATGTATAGAAGAAATACTACAGTTTGCGGGAAGTACAGATAATTACACGCTGCATGTTTTTAAAGCGAAATGGCACATGGTTTTGTAATTCTAAACAACTTTATTTCCATGAATAATATGCAAATTCGTTACGTGCCATGTCGCTTTAAGCTCAAACACAGCTAGATAACATACAGGTTAACACAACATTTTCGTCGGTACTCGGAATTGAACCAGTGATCATCTGCGCCAAAACCTACAGCACTGTCACTGTGCTAGGTTGCCCATGCACTAGGTTTGCCCATATAATGAAAAAGAACAAGGAGCATTCAACGATGAATCAGAATGTAGGGGCTACTCTTTAAAATTGTTAGAAAATCACAGGATACGTAGGGTGTATATGAAAAGATTGCGAATAAAGCGAGATACTTCTAAACAATTAATTGATCGTCAGAAAAAAAGCAACTAGACTAGGATGACAAGCAAAATCACAGGAATATAAGTACTAAATTTACAACAATCCTTCCCAAAGGAAAGAAGGTTCTACGTATTTACTCATCTTCGTATTTTTGTTCTCTTGTGGATACAGAACAATAAAAATATAAAGTAAAAGTAAAGTTCTAGAAGATTACTTGAGCCGGTCTCACTAACAAATACACATTGGTAACCTTGATATAATCATTGAATGAGTGTAGTTGTAAATACACCTGGAAAGAGAGGCTGGTTTTCATAACAGATAATTATCATTTCTGACTCTGACGTCCAAATCCTATTCGGCAAGTATGTAAATTCCGTGTTTTCAAATTATTAATTACATTATAGTAATTATAATTAGGTGAAAATGGCGTGCTTCGTAGAAAAAAAAATACTTTTAAACGATCAGGAGCCACAAAATGAAGAAGATTCCGACGTATAAGAAGACGTTGTGCAAGAACTGTTCCTAGAAAAAAAAAGTATTTTTCACTTTTACACCACCATATTTTTACAGTACACTACACATACTCGGTAGACCGGCAACTAGACGCGTCTCATTCACTTCTCATTCACTTCACAATGTCTCGCAGAGTATAGAGATCATGACATTACTATTTGTTACCACTCAACTGTTCAATAAAAGTTTCTTCTAGTAGCTTAAAAAAAATGAGATAGAACAACATAGATTTCTTAGGGACTACCATACAGAAGCACACATGCAAGTAGGAAATAAATAAATAAATAAAAATTTAAAACTAACTTCTTGATGCTGCCGGCTTCCCGGTGCTGGGGGTTCGGGTCTTCTGTCCCATGGAGCATTATTGAAGAACGAGTAGAAGAACGAGAACGGGAAGACCTGGAGACAAAAGACAAACATAGCTTCATTTTGCAAGCAATTTGGTTTGCATTATACCATTCACATTCACTAACATCTACCCGTCTAAGACTAACAGCCAGAAAAGTATCAGTACTACTATTGCCTTCCACACTAGAAGTAATAAGTAACATAAGTATGTAACAACTAACATTCGTATGTGAGAAGTCAAAAGTCAAAGCCTCCCTTAGTATTCTATTAACTACCAACATGTAAAATCCAAATGTAACTATTCATTCGAAATACAACAACAATATATGTGAGGAAAAAGACTACTTCACAAATAAAGTGCAAAAGACAAATCCTAAACCCTAAACCAGAAAAAAACTAACCCCAATTCCCAGTGAAAATTGAACTCCGCCATTACCAGCACCGTCACCCCAAGCAAAACCAGGGAATCCTTGCTGAAAAAAACATGCGCTTAGTCAGCATTAGCAATATTAGCATCTTAGGCACTGAAACGCGATTCGAAGAGAAATTATATTCTGTAATGGAGTTATGAATGTCAAAAGTAAAGGCATATGTGGGATAATATTCACGCTGACTCGCTGACATAGTTGCTACCAACGAAGAAAACGGTGAACGATGCAGTATTTTTGCATTTTAAAGTATAAAACAAATATGGACGTAACTTACAAAATAAGAACTACCTGTGGTGGATCGGTGCGTTGTCCTCTTGGACGAGGAGGGACTCTGGATCGAGGATCCACATTATCGCCACCTCTTCCGTAAAGAGGGATCACCTAAAAGTTTGTTTTACAGTACAGTAAATCAGACAGACACCTTCCGTAGCGGCCATGAGCATCCGAGTTAATAAATATGTTTTTTGGTGCTACTAAAGTTGCGGGGGCCCAGTCAAAAAATGGCTTTATAGGTGGCGTGGCCTAATGAAACTTCACACATAGGGGTAATAGATCATGCCCAGTTGATTTCTGGCAAATTTATCGATCAGTCACCGTGACTTATTGATTTTTTAGAAAAATAGTGCAAGTGACCCAATTGGAGTCAAATTTGGTTCTAGCACACTCTTAATCAACTATACAATTGCGAATCATAAACTGTGTCGCTGAACCGTTTAGTTGACTTACTGTCCTTGCCTGCTATTCATGAGAAGCATCGTTAGTTCAGAATCTGACCACACAGGCAATGGGTGAACCCATTTTGTAACGGTTCACTAGCTTTTCATGGGCTTGTCCGTTTGGTAACCAACTTTTGACACAGTTTCATCAAAAACCGTCATCAGATGGTCAAGAACCAGTCATGAATCGGTCGCCAGATGGTGTTTTACGGGAAAACCCAATTGTTGATGGACTAATGACCAATGACGGTTTTTCTGTGGTGTCTCCGATTATTTCGTTTTCCTTGCCTGTGCACTTGAAGAAAAATTGGGATGCGCCTTCCTCATTATGTGCGAGCACCGTTTTGTTGAGTTTAGAGGGATGACAAAAGAAACAATCAGCTTGAGCAACACGATTTACCATAGTAATGACTTTTATTGGGTTCGGAGCCTTCGAAAAGGATTTATAAGAAAATGCGAAAATGAATAAGTAGATAATCGCCTAGATCGATAATTTTACTTGCAATCGATCAGGCTTGGTCTATTACACCTATGTGTGAAGTTTTATTAGGCCACGCCCCCTATAAAGCCATTTTTGACTGGGCCCCCCCAACTTTAGTAGCACCTGTTTTTTTATTAGCTAAATAAAATAACACAACCGGATGTGCATTACAAAATGAAATGATCGGAAACAACTCATTTTTACTCTCACGTCACGTGTTTCACCTCTAAAGTTTTCTTTGTGAAATTGCACATCCATAAGTACAAGTCAAGATAATCGATAAAGAAGCGAGCAAAAAAAGAAAATGCAACTTAATTGAAAACCTTTTCCGACTCGACTCCAGACTTGCACACGGGACAAAGCTGACGGGTCGGACGTGTATCCAACCACTGAACGAGGCATGGCCAACAGAACAAGTGTCCACACATAGTAATTACTGGATCTCGAGCAGTATCCAGACAGATATTGCAATCGTATCTAAAATGTATTGATTCCTTCGTTTTTTCAAGTATAAAATAGTTCTCGAGACTTACGTTTAACTTCACAAATAGTTTAGGATGTGAACAATTAGAGATGATGTAAACAAACAAAAATGGAACACGTAGGCACAATAAATACATCAAACATAAAAAACAGATACGCTGTTTTAAAAAGAATAACGTAACTATTTGTTGAACGTTAACAACTTACAAATCATTATTTTTCGGCTCTTCTTGTGGAGTATCTTTTTGCTGCGCTCCAGCAGTGCTGTCTCCTGCGACGGCAGGCTTTGTCTCACCTTCCATTCCTGAAAAGTTCTACGTATTGTTTAAAAAGTCAGACAATGATCAGGACTAACAGGAGCCATGATACTTATTCATCGTCATCGGCCATTCAGAATATAAACCGATTCAGGGGTTTCGCCACTGTGGAAAGGGCCACATGCAAGCATAACGTTCACTGCATATCAGAGAAAGTAATTACAAAGATAATTAAAAGAAAAGGCAAATAGATATACGCCAAAACACCAACGCAAGCAGAAGCAAAAGAGCCGAAAAACCAAAAATTGCCAGTTGCGGCAAAAGCGCATAAAATGTACGTGTCACTCATACCTCCTATCATAAATACTCTCTCCTTGAAATGATAAAACTACGGTATTTATGCGTACGTGCATAAAATGTGCGTTTTTATGTGCGAAAGCGCGTATGGGACGCGAATTTTTTTCCAAATTTCCCCTCGATTTCCCGTTTGTTTATTGACGTTGCGTTTCAGTAATTTTTTATTATTTTCTTTTTGAAACACTGGGAAAACTTTGTAATTATTAACAGGGATGTAGACAGAGTATTCCTTGGTTTATTTCATCGTATAACAACTGCAGTTTCCCCTGCAGTTGACCCGTTCTGCAACATCATTCTCTTTTTTTTCGTCTTAATCGATGGTGTCTTAAGGTACTGATTGATATGTGAATTACGGAGGACTGCTTATTACAATGCGTAAACTTGATCTTCTAAGCACGACTAAGGACACTTCGGTAAGTGAAAGTTTTATATATACGGAGGGAATTATTCGCCCGTCGCGGCGTTGATAAAAACGCTGTCTCCACGTCTGCTCCCTGTCAAACGTTATATTTAGTTATTGTGGGGTTGGCAAGTATGCCAAAACCGCGAGTTTTCCTTGCAAGTATCAATTCGCAAAATCGTGTGCAATTTACCGTAATTTTGCGTAAGTTTGACACATCCTCACTATAGAAAGTCCGCCATCAAGGCGGGAAGAGACATTTTTTGTTGAATAAGTGGTCCCGCGGCGATCGGTCGTAAAACTGCATGTAGATATTCTCGTGTAGTGCCAAGATACGATGAATTTTTCGATACTTGCAAGGAAAATCGGGCATACTTTTGCAAACCCCATTATGAATACGCGGTGGTTGAAATGCAATTTGAAAGGAAATGGGTTTGATAGATCTGGATTGTCCATCTCGTAGTCGTGTGATCATTTAGAGCGGTCACTTCACTCCTGGACATACTTCGATTTCTTCACATCCTCAGTATCAACCGCGTGTGTTTTCTCAATTTGTTTCAAATTGGAACTCAAAGCAGGTCGCTAGATGGATCGAAGGTATGTATGTGCTTTTATTATATTCTTAAACATTAAGAAAAGAAGTTCTTCTTTGTGTTTGTCGTTTCATTTTGTAGGTCTATCTTGTCGGTTAGTCTTTTTCCAAGGCTTTTGAAGGTCCATGTCCATAATCATAACTTTTTAAGTCATAATTTCCTTGTATTTCAGGACTGAGTGAAAGTGTGCGCCCGTGGCTAGGGCTTGTACGAGCCAACATCCGTAATGGCAAGCATCTTCTGATAGTGGATGATGATTATCTCTCACGAATTGGAATCACATCAGTGGGACCACGAAAGATTATCATCCAAGCAATTCAATTGCTGCAACAGTTTGTGAGTGCTCTCCAGTTTTTTTTTGTATTCAAAACAGAAATACTGTATCAGAATTGGATAACAACAATGCTTCACATCACACATAAAGCGTCTTGAAGGGAAGGGAAGGACGGTAATATAATGATTACCTTGCCTGAGAGTTGCGAGTGTATGTTTACAAAGAAATACCAGCCGGTTTTTGAAACGCATCATGGACAACTGAATTCGTACGTATTTATGCAGTTTCCGAATTTAGCTCGATTTTTTATTATAATTTATGGTCATTTGCATAAGCTGCCTAAGAATGCTGGTTTACTCGAAAACAGGCCGGTATTTCGCTTTAATCTGGGCGAAAAATCTCGAGTTGCTCGTAAGTTCTCAGCAGGCAGCAAGTAGTGAATGATATTGGGTCGGACATCCTTTGTTGAAGAGTATATTATAAATACATTTATCCTTATTTAAGTGCGACGAGATGCTGAGCGAAAATCTGCAATTGCTCGCGATGAGAGTGGTGACTTCGGCGAGTTATTTGAGCCGAGAGATGATCTATTCACAGCAACGAGTTAAGGAGACGGCAGAACAGCAGAGACGAAAGGATAATCAGGAAAGCAGTAGCCGGGCTCAGGTATGCTTGTTATTTTACTGTACTCTTTGGTCACTACTCTCTTTACTGTACTGTCTTAGTACTTAGTACATTTATGCTTATGTACATGTTTTTTCATTGGCACAATAGACGCCATAGTAGTGCAGTGCGCGGGGGTGTGGTGCTCCGGTGCTCGCGCGCTCCTCATGGCTGGTTATGTGATTATTTGCACCGCTTTCTATGCTTGTTTCCAGATCGTTGCGATTCTCAACGATGTCACAACATCTATTTCGAATTTGATCGAACACTGCAAACGCTTGATATTTTGGCTGGACAGGTGATCTTTCATACCTGTTTGTATTTTGTTATTGATAGTTTATAAAGGAAAGGAGCATATAGTCCATTTATAGTGACTTTATTTTGTATATTGTGGTATGTTACTGTTTTTTTTGCACCGTAGAACAAGGGGGTTGATTGTGTTACATTTGCGTGCTAACGTACTGTATTCCCTCCAATCGTGTCATTTTCCAGAAGTCCGTTTGATGAGATTCCAATGTATGTCGACGTGCGAAATAAGCTGACCTTCACAGTTTGGGACCTTCTTCGCCTAACGAACGTCACGCCAAAGATATTGTTTAACTCGGTCACCGATATCGTAAAGGTGGGAATACTTCTTGTTATTATTTTTATTTTGCTGCGATAGTTAATTTACATTTTCCCCACTGGTGCATGTGCATATACACAATTGTTGGGCTTCGACTGTTGCCTTCTGTTTAGTGAATAGCTATTTTTTTCATTTTGCGCTTTGTAAAATGTTGTTACAGTAACGGTTAAGTTTGTTTTCAATAAGAAAAAATAATACCCGCTGTTAGGCAAAAACCTGTAGGTGAAAAAATGTTGAACGAAAGTCTGTTATGTTTAATCTTGAAGTGAAGTATATAACGTCTTCTTCAGCGATCCAATGAGCTGGCTGATCAGTGCGACTATTTTGTGCGCTATTGTGAGGATCCTTTGGTGATTAGCACATCGTACGTGGAGAAAGTATCACTACGGAGACACGATGTGGACACTCAGTGGGTGCGTGACTGTTGCTTCATTTTATCTGTTTTGTTTCGTTTTCCTGCTGTGCGGTTGTGTATACTGGTCATCGTGCTAGGGAGAATATTTGTGCGATCAATCTCTAGCTTATTAGTTTTGCTAGCTTTGTTTTTGCTGGTAAAGCGATAAAGCGTTGTTCATGGTAGTGTTCATGTAATATGCCCTCAGAAAAGTTCGATTGTTGCTTTGCTATGATTACGTTAAGCTGTTTATGTTTGAATTCACGGTTCTTTCAAACAAATCCATTGTTTGCCTGTGTTTTAAGTCCATAATCCGTATCCATAAGTATACTGTGCACGACAGACGAACCGTTTTCAGGGCATCAATCTTCTCTCTTCATATAAGGGAGTGCATGTTGTTTCCGAGGTGAAGATCGGGTCTCCGGCCGATTTATGCGGGAAAGTGGACGCCGGCGATGAGATCATGGTGATCAATGGGGAGACGGTGAGTGAGATTATCGAATATTTGAATTTTGAATCTGTGAGTCTGTGATTGCATCCATGCATAAAATCACACTTCAACCACCCATCGGATTGTCTCATTGTCAGAACATACCGGCGGCTAATGCAAATCTGTGTACCTGAATCTTGATCGAATTAAACGTTTCGCTGCTACAGCAAGTCAAAGTAAAACTTGCTTGGAAGTGGTCTGAATAACAAATAAAAGGCTTACTGGACCTGTACAGAACCACTTGACGAGGGTCATGTTTCAAAGAGGTAGTATAGGTATTGCCGTGAAAGTTGTGTTAGTTCGTCCTGTTTTTCCGTTGAGTTTTCGAGGCACGCGAAGACCAAGCTCTCTCTCTCTCCCCCCTCTCTCTCCCCTCTCTCTCTCCCCTCTCTCTCTCTCCCCTCTCTCTCTCTCTCTCCCCTCTCTCTATCTCTGTCTCTCCCTCTCTAAACCATTTCCGTGAGAGTCGACGATCAACCAACACGCGAGTTTATAAGGGGAATGGGGAAGGTTCCCGTTAATATTGTAGAATATCCGTTTAGGTCATTGGATGGGATCTGTCAAGGGTGGCCAGTCGACTCGGAGGCAATGGAAAAGGGAGAGCAGCCGGGGAGTTGCACCTCGTGCTCAAGAAGAGACCCAAAGAAGCCGGGGTGCTGTTGTTGAAGGAGCGAGAGGCTGCCAGGGTAGGTATATACGAGTTGTAGTCTGCGGTTTGCTTTTCACTGTACTGTACTTTTTATTGTTGTTTTTTCGTTCTTGGAGTATTCGATGTTTCATGCTGTCTGCTTGCTCTTGCATTCATTTTCTCCTGGCGGTGTTGTTTATTATATGTATTTGGGGTATTTTATCATTGAATGTACGGTAACGTCGGTAACATAGAAACGCACATGGTTTATGATCTTGAATTCTTCCTCATTCACTAGAAGCATAGTTTGAGCGTGACCATGTTTTTATCGTATTCCAGGCGAAACACATTCGTCCATTGGCTAAAGCGGCACCTGGAAGTCAATTGTCGACAATGGATCGTGCTGAGTCCGTGGAAAAGGACACGGTCAGGACGTTACCAGATATCGAGTACGGCTACCCGGTGAAGAGAAGAAGGTCGTCGACATACAAGACCACGCTGAGCAAGTTCGTTAGACAGCAGGAGACGTTTAGGTAAGGGGTTTGTTTTTGTGATTTAGAATGTACGCCAGCGATACTCTAGATACAACTTAGTCAGCATATATACTACCCGTTGCTAGCGTTTAATGTTTATGTTTACGAGTTTACGTGAAATGTTTGTTCATGTAAATGATATAAATAATAGTAATCTTTCGCGCGCTGAGCGTGCTCAGTCTTACGCTGAGCAGAGCGTGCTTCTGTTTAATGCCTATTGGTACAATAATACAGTGTTCGAAGCTCATTAGCTCATGCTCATGGCTTGCTCCGTCGGTCCTGAGCATAGGCAGAATAGATGCGAGTTCTAGGTTCTAGGTCCAACCGCTGTGTGACTTCAGGCGAATGGCTAGTTAGTGCCAGTGTTGCTGTTGCTTCTAGCTCGAACATCATCATGGTCTGAAATGAAAGTCGGCTAACTTAATAGACTTGTGATTATGTCCAGTGAACCTGTACGCGCAACCCGGAGGCGTGCTTCGGTGTCCGGTGGAAGTCCTCCTCCCAGACATGCCGATTTGACTTCCAATATCCTGCACGTTGATCTCTTGGCACTATTTGGACCGACTGTTCTTCATGCTGGTAAGTGTAAGTGATTTACGACACGAACAAGTTGTCGTCTTCGTTACTGTGGTTATGGTTAGACGTTAGACCTATGCTCGTCATCGCATCTTAGGTACTTGGACTCCGCATGGGATTATGGTGTTGTATAGGTATGCACGGTGATCGTCTAAGTATCTCAATGTTTACGTTAGACTTAAACTTAGTCTTCGTCACGTTGTCTACCACATCGTAAAAAAATAAACGTCTTGTCATCTACACCATTACAGCTCCTCGGGTGATGCGTCGTGCGCGTACTATGCGCCATCAGCCGGATGGCTATGTGCGGTCTTTTGTCGACAATCAAGTGGTACGACAGGCGGATGATGAACTGTCCGATGATCCTCTGCCATTCAATACGAAGTGTAAGTTTGTTTGTTTGGTATTGATTGAGCGCCATCTAATTTTTGGCATCGGAAGTCCACTGCAAAATAGAGTTCTGCCCTATTTCCCTTATTGTAAGTGGCTCTTTTCGATCCCAAGGATGTTTCAGCTACAGTGTGCAATACACAAATACAAGACTGATTATTTGTTAATCAAAGGAACCTGAGCAGAGATGTCTGACTTTCTGTTAGCAGATAGTACTGCTGCTCGTAACTGTGCTAACTAACTACCACGAACTGCAAGGCAAGCAACGCAATGACCTTTTAGGTCCGGCCGAGTTTGCTGCAATTGAAGTCGTGGACCATGGAGAACTGTCCCAGATGGGCATCGTCGCTCCGATGATTACTGATCCTGAATGGGTTGCTCCATTTAAGGTAAGGGTAAGCTTTATTTGAATCCATGATCATAAGTCAAAGACAACTAACCGTAACGGAAACAAATAAAAACAATAATGAGTTAACGTGCCATGTCCTTTATACACCGGAGAAAATTTTGTGAAAAGTGAAAAGCTTCTCCTACTCTTCCAAACATCATCGTATGATCATGTAACGTTTCTTACTTCGTTTGTATTTCTTATTGTAATGCAAAATGTCTTCTTTTCAGGAGTCGACTGACTTCCGGTTCCGTAGCCCCATGGGCGACAGCAATATATCAACGTTTAGTTTGGATTCCCCGGGGCCGGGGTTAGCCATTTTTTCCTTTGCAGCTTGCTGTAATATTTCCTTTCTTACATATAGCTCCTTTTTATTTGTATTTTTGCAATAAATGATACTCACTCACTTTCGAAGTATCCATGATGGCTTGGCGTGATGCTGCCTTACGTAACTGAGCCCTGACTGACTCTAGCTCAATTTTTTATTTCAGTCCTCGTCGAATGGCTTCATCATCTATTGATGAGGCGTTTGGATTCAGCCCGTCTACGATGGGCGCGGTCGCCAGTCCTTCCTCCTCCGTACACAGTTTATACGGGTAAGTTGTTGTTTGTGGTCTCCGGTTACGGTAATGTTTGTTTGTGTTTTTTAGTTTTTCGAGGTTAGACTTATTGCTCAGCTCAGTTCGATTAGAGATTGTTCTAAGTTCCAACGTCCTCTTAGTCCGATGAATATCGTCAACGATTTAGGCAGCCACAAGTTATTTGTGAATTAAGAGTTGTTACTACCTAATTCCCTTGAACTTTATGATCAGCCCTTTTTCATTATTCTGTGTTTTAGCGCTGCAACGCCCACGACAGGTGGTCGGATGTCGTTCTCCCCGGCTGACGGGATTCCCTCCCCGGCAGACTCTCCCGTGCCTCCCACTCCCGATACACCGTGTACTCTACTCACGGGGAAGACCTTTGAGGGATGGGTGCGAAGGAGGTAACGACTTTCTTTGTTTCTCATTACTTTTCGATAGCTTTAATTATTATGTGTATCTTTTTAAATAGTGATATACTACAGGAAAATCTGAATCACTCAGTGTTTTGTGTGTTTTTTTCTTTATTCCGTTCCCTAATGGTCATAGTGCCCAACTATAATCAAAGGTATAACGGCAGAAACTGTGTGTGCCATTAGCTATGAACTAGCTACCATTGGTAAGGTTTTTGAAACGCATCGTGAACAACTGAATATTGATAAGGTCGTAAGGTTCACAGCTAGTGGCACACACCGTTTCTGCCGTTATACCCTTACCATGAATGCAGATAACCTAGTGTTATGCATTTTGCAGGAAAACTGGAACAGAATTGGCCACGTCGCCCCATTCGACCACGAATAAGTGGCCAAAGTGCTGGATGGCGCTAAGGGGACCCTACCTTTACGTCTATCCAACGCAGTTTGTAAGTTTGTTTGTTTCCTACTACGCAACGGTTTTTAGACCTAAGGTCATTTGTTTTTCGTATGCGCTGAGTATTTTGCCATTATATCACAAAGTAAGTAGTGCGCTGCAGGTTATTGTGTAACTTTTCTGTGTGTATAGCCTAATCCCTAATCCTGTTTAGTCCAAGAAAGCCGATCTAACAGTTAGTGTGGTTCGTTGTGTGGTCACTGATGCGACCGATCTCAAGACGAGCAAGAAGTTGTAAGTTTCTTTCTTACATTTTTTGTTGGAATACGTACTCTCGAGTTTTTCACTTTTGGCTCCCTCTTAGCGCATGGTGGTTTGCTGTTTCACTGCGGTACAGAAATGTTTCTTGACTGCGTCAAGGTGTCAGGCATGCGGACATGTGTGACACCGTGTCGCGGATAGATTCCCCTATTCATAATAGGGGGGATTGAGCAAGAAAAGAAAATCAATCCCTAATCTTACACAATTTCAGTGTTTTTCGAGTGCAACGTGGTTCGAATAGCATACACTACTTCTCCTGTTATAGCATGAGTGATATGAAAACGTAAGTTGGTTTCTGCTTCGGATTTTGTGTATGTTCTGTGTTGTCGTAGCGAGGTCCAGGACCTGGATCTGCATCACTAGATACCGTAGGACTGTGGTGTAGAGCTCATTGGCCTGCAGTCATCATTATGACTTATAACCACATCTAAGGATATAAGGCAAGATGAGGTTTTTAGGTTTAGGTATACTTTTTGTGTGTGTCTGAGCACTGAACAGCGACATAGTGACTCCCAAATTTAGTATTCATGTAAAAATTTGCAAAATTGTGAAATGCCTGACGCCAGTTCCTAGACATTACGCTTGATATTGTTTTATTATCTAATTACCTGTTTGCTAATCAGTGACAACCGATGAGTTATATACTGTTTTTCCTTCATCATTTCGTTGGGATGTGGTGTTATTTAATAAATAAATAAATTTAGTTGGATGCACAAGATTATCGTAGCAAGCGAGATCCACTCCCATGGTGCCGGTCGAGTAATGTCCAAATGTGAGTTCATTTTTTGTGTTTTTCATATTTTTATTTATTTATTTTCCTGTTCCTAATCTAGTTTCCTTACTGCGGTCTTGTATCATGCCCACGGAATAGTTGTGCTCGTTTTTCCTGTTTGTTATGTGGTTTTCTTTGAGTGCGGGTAATTGTCTAACCTTTTTTGGATAGTGGCTAGATTTGTATTTCATTCCAATGAGGCTTTTTCCTTCTATCCTATTTTTTGACGTTCGGTTTAGCTGCCTCACAAGATTACCGTGTTTTACAGCCGTTTCTTGTATGCGTTCCGATTCCGAGGGTGAGCCGCCCAACAGTCCGTGCGGTGACCCGTGTGCGGCGGTGGTGCCGCCCTCGCCCGCCCATCATACTCTACCCCGCAACGCGCACTTGTTCTCGGCCTCGTCGCCAACTTCAAATAGTGGAGTATCGTTTCCTTCGACGACTTCAAAATCCACGCCCCTTGCGTCACTCTTTGCGCATCCCAAGTAAGTTACTGTATATGAAGTGAAACTAGGGCTAGTTGATGTGACCGAGTAATACAGTAGCTGTAGAGGACTCTGAATTAGTTAGTGTGTTGATGCTGTCGTGGAGTTAGTTACTCTCGCTCACCTTATCCCGTGTAGAATTGAAATTATTGCTGAAGCTGTATTAGGGTTTGAGTTTGAGTAGTTTTGTGTAGTAATATTAAAATGGGACGTCGTAAGGCAAGGTTTTACTGTGATTTTTTGGATCGCATAATAACTTACTTTATTGTATATTTATTCAAGCTGCTTCAGCTTCTGCTTGGCATTTGAAAGTATTTTTTTTAAATATTGCTTAATATGGACACGGTGATGTAATTGGATTCTACGTACATATTCATCCTCATGTTTTCACCCTCATTCGTGTTCTTTCTTTCTTTTTATGTGTGGGTTTGAGGGGACGTGTTTGAGTAGTCTGTAGTCGTAGTCCCTTAGTGCTTAGTGCTTTGTGCTTAAGCCTCGGAAAGAGTTTTATTTTTTATTTTGGAGCTTTAGTATAATCCTCGCTCTTTTGCTCTTTTCCTGGTTTTAGTTCGAAGTGGCAACAAAGATAGAATACTAGGTTGAACTTGTACAGAGAACTTATAACGAAATACCGACCGGTTTTTGAAGTGCACCCTGGACAACTAAATTCTGATGTATTCGTGTATTTATGCTAATTTACTCGAATTTAGCTCGATTTTTTATCCTAATTTATGTTCATTTGCATAAGCTGCATACGAATGCTGGTCTACTCGATGTGTTTCAAACACCGGCCGGTATTTCGCTTTAACTAAGTGTGAACGGTGAACATTAAAGTATTTTTGTAATAATTAATGATAGTTTGTTATTACGTTATTAGTATTATTACTTAAGTGATGCATTAAATTACAGTACACATGCTCTTACAAATGCTTTATTTTTTGCTTCCACTAGTCAAGTCTCATTGTATATAAAGAATCCTCTTTAATTTTGCGCTTTAAACCTTTGCATCGATTCAGCTTTATTGTCTGCTTTATGTTAGATTGATGTAGAGAACTGGACCCTGTCGTCAGTATGATGTTTTTTATTAGGTAAACAATAATCTCTTATTTATTTTGCATTTACATATCGGTTTATTTTGTAACGGCACTAGGATGTATGGTTCTCATTTATTATTGTGGTGCATGATATAATGTTACTAAATTATTCGCGTTTTTTATATATATTATTATGTTAGCCATTCCTGCATTTTTATAATTGAGTGACCACTTTCTATCTTGCCTCTTTTGTATTGGAACGCCACCCGAGTTACTAAGAAATCTTTGCCGAATAGGGATTTTCCTTTCTATTATATTATGTAAATGTATGGAATAGTTTAGATCTTAAAGTTGATACTATTATCTATACATTATTGGTCTATACGCTATACGCTAAATGTGGTCTTTATCTGGTCTCAATCTTGTTTTTTTTTCTATTCGTTTTTTTTTGTTTTTGCTGAGAAGAGGTACGCGTGAAGTGTAAGAGAGCATGGTGAGATATGTATGTTTGATTAGCTGATAGTTTATTCGTTGTGATAATTGTTTGTGATTCGGACTTTGCTTTAATTCTATTCGTTTGACAGTTTTCGATTTGCTTTTGATTTCCCTATTTAAATTAGTGAATGCCCATTATTGAGTTTAATTTTAGTGGGATTTCTAGGGTGCCGGAAGGTGACTGCTTTAGCTTTTTACTCCTATCTATCTCATTGTCAGCTCTTAAAGTTTTAATGTATTCATCAGTTATTTTTTTTATCGAGTTCAATCTTTATTATCGCAATAATGTTTTTTTTTGTTGGAATTCTAGTCATTTAATAAAAAAGATGAAAATGTAATGTTGCCTTGTAGTGAGGTGTTTACTGCTTTATGTGGTAGTGGGTTTCGGCCCGGTTTTATTTTGCCTTGATTTGAAGAAGTTTGTTTATGTTTTCGTTTATCCTTTTTAGTTAGTTGAGTAATGTATGATATTTTGCGACGCCTAAGACTACGAGCCTAGCAATATGTCTAAGTTGTAGTATGATTTGTAGATGTAGTAAGTTAACTTCTTATGCGACACTAATAGGTCTCGTTGCTTATTCTTCTGTTCGGGTCTGGAATTAGTGAATTTCTGTTTTCCAGATTAGCATAGATGCTATTAGCAGTAGTGGCCCTTTCGCTTGTTGCCGTTTCTATCCAACACCAGGAAACTTTATCGGTAGTGGACGAGGAGAAGTATTCAATTGCCAAGGATAAACGGTGAGTTTTTTTTAATATTGAGCATTCGGGAACTCTCACGTTGTCTCGTAACGATCCCTGTTTGTTGCCTAGGTGGGTTGTAGAGATTATTGTTTCCTTTGGGCTATGACCTAAAATAACTCCTTTCGACTATGCTGCATTAGTGCAACTTGAATCCCTAAGGAAATGTAAACCGTCAGGTTTTCTTTCATCTTCAGCGAATAATTACTCTTGATCTTGATGACAACTGGCTGCATGTTTAGTTACATTATCTATGACGTGAACTATGGTGAGGGATTCAATCTGCGGCGCGATGTCTACATGCGAGCGGCTAACGTTGTGCGGCAGCTAAGGGACCGAGGTATGTGGAGTGCATATATGGTGGTGATCCATGAGCACTCGTGTTTACAAGGACTGGGGCTGGAGACGGAAAAGTACCTCATTGCATAAAGTATTCCAGAAGTTCGCATAATTTAAATTTATACGGTTACCGAACTCGGGCTAGTTTTGTTATTGTATTTAACTAGAGTTATTTTATACTACTGAAGTGTCTAGGTGTTGTTTATTCGGTAAATCATCGGCGATTACGGTATTATTCCCCGCTCATTTAACTACAGTAGTCGATTATTTTATCGGAGGGTGGTCGTTATCTGTTTGCAATAGCCGTACTACGATTACAGTATTTTTCCTCAGTATCCATTTAATTGAAGTGCGGAATTTCTTTTCCGTAATCTTTTAGAATTCTGATTCATATCTTCTAGGAGAGAATGCGGTGCTCGTGCTCCCACCATGGGGCGGCCTTTATCACTGGCATACTCAACGAGTCAAGCAAAGATGGGACTTGTACTTTGATACGGAGAGCATGAGCAGGTTCGCCCCAGTCATGGAGTTTGAGGACTTTTTGAAAGGTGAGTTACGGTGATTACATAGTTCGCTTATATGGGTTTTATGGAAAATCTTTACCCTTACTGAGTTCTTTCTTAATTTATCATACCGTGCTGCTCGTAAAGTGCGGGTAATTATAATGAAAGTTAGCGTATGCTTAACGTAAACGTGCACGGATTGTTTTCCTGTGTATCGATGATCGGTCCGAGCTTCCCTAGCGTTTTTATAGCACATCCACGAAGTGTTGTTATGTTTTAGTTGTATTTAGGATTAACTGTTAAATATTCATGAGTACACTGTGAAACAAAAATGAATAATAATAATAATAATAATAATTCATTCACAGAACAGAACTCCTCAGTAATATGCTTGGAACTCGCTCGTCACTAACGATTACAGAACAGACTGAACTCATCAGAATAGGCTGCACCAAATACATTACTGAGCAGTTCTGTGAATATTCGTAATTCATGAAATCAGTGTTTCCTTTCAGAATACGGCTCCACCGTGATCGACCAAGTGGTTTACTTGCAACACTTTGCCGAGGGATGGGGTGATGAATATGTGATGAAGTGGGAAAAGAGAGAATGCATAGAGGCGAAAAGGCACTACAGAAAGGACGAAGAGGGATTGTGGTGGGTGGTCTTTTATTTTATTAGATTTAGATGGGGGCGGGGGCTACTACCCTCTTGATTACTGCGACGCTATGTAGTTTAGTCTTTCACTTGGTGGGTTTAATTTGGTGTCGAAATTGAGCTCACGTCTCGAAACGCTTCTCAAGCGTCTATTGGCAAATGATTTGCTTTGATTGAACTTGGGAAATTTTCTTATTGTTACTGAATTTCGAAGTCGATTTCAGGGAGGGTTGGTTCTTTTCATACACAGAAGTCCGCGCCCGTAATCTGCAATGTGTTTCGATCCAAGGCGACAGCAAGAAGCTGGTAGAAATGATCCTCAGTGATTATCCGAGCGAGTATGTGTTGTTTTGTATTTATCATTTATTGATACTACCTTTATCTTTATGCTTTAAATTAGTGTTAACTTTACTATTGTGATAATTGTTTTTGTTGTTATCGTTTGTGGCTTTGGCTATTCTGGGCTATGAAGTAACCTCTAGTTGCGTGATAAAAAAATACAATGGCTGCGAGGCATGTGATATGCTTCACTAACAAGGTAAATAAGGGAGAATCTCGACTTTTATTCTGTTATGGAATGCCTCGTTGCTATTTTTGATTTGCTACAACTACTTGTTGATATTCAACTTTCTAGAAGAGTTTTGTTCGTCGACCGAATGGAGACAATCCTCCATGATCATTACGGGGACAGCACATTCTGGAACACGCGAAGGAGCATGCGATATTCACAGCGACTGTCGGAGCTAGGTGATAAGTTTAGGTAAGTAGTGACTTTTATCTTGTAGCCTACCTTATTGGACCCAGCCTAAGGTATCTTATTGTTAGTAAGGCCTTGCTTTAGTAGGTGGCGTATTTTTGTATGGTCAGGTAAGGTTAACATTTCTTCTGCTCCGTTAATTTACCCCAGGAATTTTTGTTGTTGGTTCCTGCGTTTTTTTCGTCCCCCCCCCCCCAGTTGGTTATCATTGGCAAGCTCTTTGCTTCATCTGACATGGTCGAACAATGTGATGGAACACTTATTAGTCATATTTTGATTTACGTTTATCACATCTACATATTTTATTCAGGGAGTCTCAGCTAGAATCTACGGATGAGAAGGATTCAACGGCATTGCCTGTGAAATGGGAAACTAGGAAGACGGATGTCGCGATTGTGGGTTTTATTTTTCTTCTTACTTACGTAGCAGGAAGAAGTGTTTGAGAGTTTGAGTTTTGAGCTTGAGCCCACATTTAAGTGGATTCTCTCCTTTGAGTCTTATTCTTGAGCTATTCCGGGTAAAATAAATAAACATTGAGTTTTCGAACTTTGTACCTCTTTTCAGGGCGGTCCGTATGTTTGCGCCCACTGGCGTCGTCGAGACTTTGTGCGAGCTCACGGCGATGAAGTACCTAGTTTGAAGGGAACTGCTGAACAGGCAAGCGTTTACTAATACAACCTTGATAATCAGTCGTCTTGCCTATCCTACTTGGGGACAGACTAGTATGCTTTTGAAAAGATGATGTGAAGCGATCCCGAATACCAGAGACAATTAAGTTATGTTCCGAAGAAATTCTTTATCACTGATTACACAACAAGGTTACGTTTTGAACGCAATCAGCAGTCGATAAGATCATTACTAGCAAGACTAGCACATCGAGTGACTCAGGGCGCCGTGCACTACTTAATTTCGTGCGTACGCTGTAGCGCCATGTTTCGCCCACATCCCATAATGCTTCACGAGCTTGTGACCCACTAACCTACTTGCCACCAATAAAAATAAACTGATGGGTATCGGGTCGAACTATTTGTGAAGTTTCGAGTTTCGACCATTCTTTTTCTTTAGCTAAACAAGCTTGTGAAGAAGCTGGATGTGCCAAGAGTGTTTCTCGCAACCGATGCCCCGCTGGATGAAGTTAACCGGTTGAAGGGTATGTGTTATTATCGTATGACTGAGTAGCGGTAGGAGCTTACCTTTATGATCAAACATCACCATGTTTTCGTCACCTATCAGTGATCAGTTGTCTCGAATCATCAAGAAGAAGGGGGCAAGTATCAAGCATAAACAATATCACTTTTGTTCTTTGGACATGTGTTTTAACGTGATTTATTTTTGTAGTGACATGCCGCGTCATAGTTCTAGTCATATTTTATTTGCAGAAATGGTGAAGGTACCAGTGTTTATCTATCGAAACGATGATCTATCGGATGGAGAAGTTGCTATTATTGACCAGGTGAGCTATTACTCTATTAAGGTTACCGTATTTACGTAATGTTTATACTTTATTAACATTTCACATATTCGGAATCGTAGTCCACTTATGGGGATAGGTACTAGGAATAGGAACTGACGACCATAACTGGAGCTCATCTACTGTATTAGTTGGATTTTCGTTTATAATTACAGTAGTGTGAACTTTGAGAAACGATATTGCTGAAATATCTTCGCTTTACATTTATTGTAGGCATTTCAGTGTAGATTCTGAGATGAACGAATTCCTTATGGCCCTTGTCTCTGTGCGATCCTAAATATAATCTTTATTTTGTATCCCATACCCATACTCAAGGACAACACGTCTGATCCTATATGTATTTGTTTGTTGTTTATAGTTTTCGTTTAGTACATTTGTGCCCGTGCTCGGTACTTTGTTGGCTCGCACGTGTCTACCTTTTCCTACCGTATCCAGGAAGATAGGGAGATTCTCAACTTTCCGCCCGAGATGACATTTAATAGAATGTGCCCAGATGCCGTGCCTGAATGTGAGCAGCCGGCAAAATGGAGGATTGCTTATTAGGTGATGATTTATAGAGTATTTATTTATTATTATTTATTTATTTATTTTTTGTTATATAAACGAGTGAGGAAAATCGTGTCTGTCCACTTTGCGGGTGGATTCTCTGTTGGACGCTGCCCGGGGTGGATTCTCTGTTGGACGCTGCCCGGGGTGGATTCTCTGTTGGACGCTGCCCGGGGTGGATTCTCTGTTGGACGCGCCCTCGGTGGATTCTCTGTTGGTCGCGCCCTCGGTGGATTCTCTGTTGGTCGCGCCCTCAGTGGATTCTCTGTTGGTCGCGCCCTCAGTGGATTCTCTGTTGGTCGCGCCTTTCTCTTGATTTTCCTTACTCGTTTATATAATAGTAGATAGATAGATAATTACCTAATTGTTGCTAATTAGGTATTTGTCTTTTTTGTTGTTTGAATGTTTATTGAAGTTTGATCTTATTCATTTAACTTAAGAGACATTTTTGTAGGGAATTTCTGGACGTTTGGGAATTGGGTTACTTGTGATAAATGGAGATGGATTATTATACATGTGACTAATAATGTGAATATTAATGATTTTGAATACTGTTGGTTTAGTTTCATTTTGTTTAGCTGGGCTGCAGATTCCTACATTATATTTATTTGCAATTAGGGATATAAGGATATTTTACGTCACTTATTAATTGTTATTTTATTGGGTTAGGTTCAAGTTTTAACTTTTAACGGCCGCTTTGTTTTGGTTGTTGTTGTTCGATTAATTATTTTATTAAACGTGTGGCATTCGTTAGTTTTAACTTGCTTTATATTGCGCCTAGCTACGCATTGCATATATATTAATACAGTACACTTACACTTATAATTGCCTAATTTGCCAAAGACTGATTTATTCACGTATTAACTTTGAATTTTTTGTAAATATAGAATGAACTTTGTTTTGTGAATGCTTGTTGACTTTTATGATTGATGATTTACTTAATAACGTGCATTATACTTCTACGAGTGCATTGATTTCATAATATGTAATATGATACTATTGTATGAATCGGAGATAATAAACACCTGTTTTTCATGTCTTGATGTTATAATTGTTCGATCGGTTTTCACCCAGCAATAGTCTCTTTAACTTTGTTTTCTGTTTTTTTTTTCTTTACTATAATATGTTAGTGTACTAGGTTTCGTAGTATTCTACGTGAGAGAACCAGATATGAAAATTGGTTGTTTTATTCTGTCCACCCGTTGTATTATGTCGATCCGTCGTCTCAACGTTTTGGGGGTGTTTCCCGTAAAAAATGTTACGCGCTTTTTAGCGACTGTTTTTCTTTTTGGTGGTGCAGGGCTCAAGTTGCACCCCGCACCATTTCGGCACCGTGCGCGACACACTGTGCGCCCCATTTCGTTGGGAGGCTGATTTGTGTGCCAAAATGGTGCGGCGCGCAACTCACCGGTTCTCAGTGTAGTCTCTGATGTGTATGCGCTCAGTTTCGCATCTTGACCCTCTTGAATTGTAATTTATTTCATTTCATTATTTGATTGGACATTTTTAGCCTCTTTCTAGGGTTAAGCTCTATTTTCCTTTAAACATCGAGTTCCTTAGCCCGTGAAGGGTTGAAGGCCCCTGTGACCTTGAGGTTTTCTCATGCCTCTCTAGTTTTCGTTATCTCTCGCCATTCTGTGACCCACATGTTTCTCGATTAGCACACACTCTAACCGGTCATCTAACCCATTGGCTGGCGGTTGGCGTGGTCAGAGAGCGTTTATGTGCGTCCCCATCGCCCTAAATATCACAAATGCTTATTTTTCCATTTAATATTTGTTCAATTCGTATTGGGGCGTGCGGTCGCGTGGCGGTTCACCTTGTAAAGTGTTAATTAAAGCTTGAAATGAGAATGTTCTCAGTGGGTTGTGGGTTTAGATCCGGTCCTAGTCGTGTGCTGGTCAACCTGAATCTTTTTGTACTCTGTTCGTCTTAGGCGGGTCGCCAGCTAAAATATTTGCACCCGCGAACCCGCCCAGCTAAAATATTTCGACCCGCGAACGCGCCAGCTAAAATATTTCCATTGCCTAATTCGCTGGCGAACTCAGGAGAACCTTATCGAGGTCGTTGCACCGGCTCCTATCGAGGGGGCAAGTGCTTGCAACCCAAGGGCGATAGAGCTTGTGCATCGACCGCGTCAGTTTTGGCTGCGCGCCGACCCTGGTTTGAGGTAGGACGGAAGCCTCGATAAGCCTCGATAGAGCCTTGGCATCGACCGCGTCAGTTTTGAACCCAACCTAATTCTCTGCACTCTAGTATATACACACACTATTTCCGAGCACTTCTCTGCCTCATCCCTCATAAATTGCACACTATTTCCTTGACTTTCCTGTCTGATCTCTCTCAATATGCACACTATTTCCTTGCCTTCCAGTATCTAATCTCTCAAATAAAAATTTTATTACTTTTTATATGAATAAATAAGAATATCATACAAGGAAATAAACGCGGGTAAAGTCGACGAAGAATAATAATAAGATAGACGGGGATGCAACCTATACTTAGCCTATAAGGGATTTGCTAACATTACAAAATGACTACCCAAGGAACATAGACGATGGCAGAGCTGTCTTGTATATTACATAAGATCTCATCGAAAGCTACCGCACTGTAAAAAATGGGGCAGAAATGTAATAAAAGGCTATTAAACAATTCACATGCAAAAATGTAAAACATATACTATATACTGTACGTAAAAACAGCTATAATACGAAAAGCTGATATGTCAACGCAAAAAATGCACTTATGGGAAACGGCATAAATATGAGTGTTCAGAGCGAAATACCGGCCGGTTTTTAAAACGCATCGTGGACACCAGCATTCTTATGCAGCTTATATGCAAACGAGTAAAAAATCGAGATTCGAGCAACTTAGCATAAATATGTAAGAATATAATTGCTCACGATGAATTTCAAAAACCGGCCGGTATTTTGCTTTAAAGCTACGTTATTAACTCAGTCTACACTCTCCTTATTAGAAAACAATTGAGTACATTGGGGCGGGATCGAAGGAGCAAATTCACGTACGAGTACATTTTTTGAGTGTTTAGTTAGTACGCCTACGCACAGAAGACAGAGTTAATAACGTGGCCGTATAAGACAAAGATCCACTTCGACAATTGCGCATAGTGACAATGATGGCCCTGGAACCAAGCCTTCTGCTACGTCTCCAGTTCCAGATGCGACAGAATCGATATTGTCTCCTCAGAATTCTTCAGAAAGCTGCAGTTGAGCGCGCCAGAAGTCCCAGATGCAGGCACATGCCACGCTGATCGATGACGTGATGGGCAGACGGGCTGAAAACGCACTGTTCTATAGTTCTATTAAGGTACGAGGTACGAGGATACCTAAGAAAGTTTATGGCTATAAGCAATGGCTGAAACTTACAACTTCCTAGTTACAATAGTTGTTTTAGTTTAAAGGTTCATATAGTCTAAAAATTAGCACTAGCACACGAGAATTAGCACATTAATAGGAACTCTATATTGCTTATAATGGGGTTTCCATCATCATCCGTACTATTTGAAATTGAGCCTTACTATTTTGAAGTAGATCCGCACTAGATTCAAAATCGCTGCAGGATCTTGTCATTCACATTTCATACACATGGACGCTAACATGGACAAGAATTTGCCATTTTCGCAAGTGTGAATCGCATACATGGAGATGGAAACCCCATAATAGAATCCCTACCGCGGTCGCCATATTTCTACTTTGTTAGAGCAGAAACTTGAACACACAGACTGCGCACAAGTTGCAAGGTGTGCAACTTGTGCTCACAATCAGCTCTGTTGTATGCATTGTGGTGGCTGTGGTGTCTGTATACATTTGCATAACACAATATAAAATCAACAGGCGCGCCTTACTTGAATCAATATAACAATGAGAATTGCCCTTGTCCAAAAGTTCAAAACAAAATGTCCCAAAGCGATCCTAATAAGTAGCCACATACCTTTCCTATCCGACTGAGGCTTCTTTTCAGGACTCCTCTTTTTTCCAGACATCCGCTCTTTACCTCTTGGCTTCTGCTACGTTCTTGTGGTCTTCTGTCTCTGTCTCCACTCTCCTATGTCTCTGATCGTTCAACAACAGAAAGAAAGGAAACCCTGAACACAGTGTATTTATCAAAGGTCAAGCCACCTAGATGTTTTCATCTTCAATAAGCGAAATATGGACTGCGAAGTTGAACAGCTTAACTACAAACACAAATTTACTAGAAACATGTAAATAAATCAACAACCATAATTGACTGATGGAGAACTGTCACCTTACCATCGAATCGTCTCGTTCAATTTCATCCAAATCAATCAGCACGAGAACCACTTCACAGTTCCAGCGCAGCGGGTTTCGTTTCCAAAATTGCTTTCTTGTCGTTTTTCTCCCTAGAGACTTCGACGCTCTTCAAATTTCCCAGTCCTTCTCGATGAACGCTGAAAAATTAAACCAGATAGTCCAGGAACAAACAATTACACATCCAATCACCTAAACACTAGTCACCCAACTAACCTTCTCGGTGATTGTCCACGAATAGAAACGGTTCGTTGATTTTCCCAACATCACCTCCTCGCATCTTAAAGTGAGGAGCATTCTTTACAGGATTATACATATTTAAAAGCAACAGGAAAACATAGAATCGAAAGAAATACAATACAACCCAGATTTGTCTAAAAAAGAAGTTTTTCGTAACGGACGCTCCGCGTTTACACTGCGTTGCGGTAGTGAAGAAAGGCTTCGGTCGCGCCTTGTGCATCGACCTCGTCAAAAAATGCCTGGCCATCGACCGCGTCAGTAATTGACAAAAATGGAAAATTTTATGAAAAATGTGGGGTTTGTCGGCGACCCGTCCATCGACCTCGATGGACCGATTTTCGTGTCTTGCCGTGGCATCGACCTCGATGAGTTTCCCCTTAGAAAGTAAACTACTGTAGGCCACTGGAAGATTTTGCCCCAAAATTGCCGCGATTTTGCCCCAAAAATGCCGGAGCACAAAAACCGACTTGCCGTGCGGCAATTTTGGGGCATTTTTGGGGCACACTTTTTGCCATGCGGCAATTTTGGGGCAAATTTGAGGCACACATTTCTGCCATGCGGCAATTTTGAGGCAATTTTGGGGCACGACTTCTGCCGTGCGGCAATTTTGGGGCATTTTTGGGGCACCACTTCTGCCGTGCGGCAATCTTGGGGCAATTTCGTGGCAATATACCTTTGCAAAACAAAAGCATTGACAGGAATCGAACCTGCCAGTGAATTAGTTTTGCAAATATTTATTTTTATATTATTAATATTATATTATATATTATTAATATTATTAGATGTTTTAACATCTGTAATACACATATTTTGTATGAGTACAGCTTTGCAAGACACAAACACTTGGCAAGAATCGAACCTGTCGACATGAATCGACACATGTTCTGGAACTGCGCCTTAGACCACTCGGACATAAAGCACATGTTAGACACTGCTAAAAGTTTGGCCATGTCCGGCCGACCTGCAAATATTCAACTAATGCGGAGCGGTGCGCGTCACGGCGCGGCAATTTTGGAGCAATCAGAAAACTTTTCCCTCTACTCTTTCTCAACACTGTCTCGCTACCCTGGCAATTTTGGGGCAAAATAACCGCGGCAATTTTGGGGCAACGTTGCAAAACCGCGGCAATTTTGGGGCAACATCTTCCAGTGGCGCTTCGCGGGTTAAAAAAGGTTGAAAATTGTGTGGATATACTGTAGTATCGTGCATTACAGAACAACATTTTGGTGCGATTGATTTTCAAAAACTTTTCATTTTTTTTCTTCAGTTTGATTGAGTTGTTTCTATGTTTTGCTTTGCTGTTAAGAATTTGTTGCTGTTACTTGTAAAGTGTGTGAAGGACATGTCAGTGTTTCTACCTGGCCTGAATTTCAGAAACAAAGTAAACTTTTGTTTCGGTTACTTTGGAGTTCAATGAAATGACTTATACATTGCACTTTCTTTAGCTATTTCTCCTCTTTGATATCTGTATTATTCCATGTTGTTTGCTACATTTATGGTGAACAAACGGTGGTTTTGTTTCAGGCTCGGCACCTAGCCTAGTTGGCCCGTCCATGAAGAAAGAGGACTGCGAAAGGAATATAATACGATAACGAAACCATGTTAGCAAACGGATGAAGAAGGAAGATACGTAAGTAAAATATGAAAATAGGAATTTAGGAATAGATAAACTCTTCTCGCTTCATGTGTCGGTTAATACCGTTTGTACGGAAAGGATTCCACATCCACACTGTCTTACTTTCTTAGAAAGCTCGAGGTTTCGGCTCAGTCTGTGCAGTTTACGTTTACGTATATAGATGGTTAAGGATGTCCCTCCGGTCCTCACCATCCCTCCGGTTGGTAAAAAGTACCAAACCCTCATGCATTTCCATTTAAAGAGTTTTATATGCATACGTTTTTAGTTGGAAACGTATGAAGCCCAAGAACACATGAAACCACGTTAAATAAGCGAACCACGAACCAAGCGGAGGATAGAGTTAGAAGAGATCCATAGGCACAAGGTTTGTTTATGTCTTTTTTCAAGGTAGCTTACTCGTTGTTTTTTCTTGCGCGCTCATAACTCTATCGCATTCTTTTACCTGGACGCTGCACACAATGTTTGCGCTCCATTAAGACGCAGGATAGAATTGTTAAAGCGAAATACCAGCCGGTTTTTGAAACGCATATCAAATATCAGCATTTTTATGCAGTTATTCTAAAAGGGGTCTATTGGGGTCTATTTTTTATTCAAATTTATGTTCATTTGCATATGAAGCATAGGAAAGCAGGGAGTACTCGATGCGTTTTCAAAAACCGGCCGGTATTTCGCGTTAATCTGTTTCCAATTTAGTTACACTTTTCACGTTTTTTTAGAATTCGGAATTGGATGGGCGGAGAAGCGTTGGACAGTTGGACTTATCAGCAGGCAGGATCGCATAAGGCCACACACATTCTTCTATTGTGTGCCAGATTGCCGAGCATCTTGCACAGCCTAATGCTTAATTATTTGTTGTATCTTGTATCTGAAATTTTTGGCATTTAGTCGCCGCCGTGTGTTAAATATCCCCTTATTGTGTTCTTTAAGAATAATTTAAACTATATTGCCTTGTGAACTCTCTGGTCTCGAAATTTGACATGTTTATTAGTGTTCAAGCCCCTTTTACGTGGTATCCCGACCATAAGGAATAAGCTTTGTTAATTCACTAGCAATCATTTAGTGCGATCTTATGCAACCCTGAGTTTATAGATATTTAATGTGGATTGCGGATTAGAATTAGATACTTATGCGTGTTTCACTTGTTTGTTGATGGCGTTATGGTGTATTTTTCTTTTGGTTGCTGTTCTAATTTTTGGCCTTACGCTCAAATTTTTTACTATTTGTTTTGATTGCAAAACCGGAGGCCGTATTCACCAACACACAGGGAGCCCTCCCTAGGCTCAAGTGCGCTCTGAATCTCCTGCTCTCGCACTCTCTACTCACTCTTTAGCCTCCTGGGGAGGCCAGGGAGGGTTCCCCGCGTGTTGGTGAATACGGCCTCTGGTAGAGGCATTTAGCGAAGTGTTGAAGACTTGGACCTGTACTGAACGTTGTGTTTTTTGTTGTTGTTTTTTTATTGTTTTATCCTATAAAAGAATTCGCACGTCATTTGTTGTCTATGAATATGGTTTATTTGTGTGATTTGTTTTATTATTAATTCGTAGTTTATAGCGTGGTTTAATATTCTCTCTTGTCTGCGTCTCTCCGGCGAGAGGGGATGCTACACTATTTGTAGCAAAACAGCGAAGCGCCTAGCGAAAATTATGCAATTGACACATCCGCCATGCAGGTGGACAGGCGGTCCGCCATTATTTTCGCTGGGCGGCCCGCCAAAAACGAACGCAGTAGAGAATCTCTTGTCTTGGTGCCGCCCTCTGCGCTTTGTATGCATGCGTGTCTCTGTGCTATCATTTATCCCTATCTTCAATTTTATGTATCTCTTTATCTCCTCTTTTGGGAAAAGTATGGAAGGCTCTATTTTGAATTTTGTCTACAGTAGTATGTGCTAATTTTTGCCCATCGTTACGTCTTACACCACTATGTTGGTTAGTAATTTATTAGTGGAAAGGCTGTGTAATTCATTCTTATGTCACATCGATTCTATACCGATCTGTACCATATAGCCTCGTCTCTCTCGGTGTTCAATAGTATTTTCTGTGCCTCCTGGCTATTTATTAACCATTACCCCCGTTGAAATTACACTACAACGCTGGTCACACGAGACCCTTGGACCTTGGGTCTTAGGCAATCGACTAGATTTTAATAATAGGAATTTAGTCCTTCCCACTATACACTCTACTTTGTGACTCAATTTTACTTGTTGATCAATTATCATTCTAGGGATTTAGCAACCTTTCCAGTTCGTTAAGCCGCGTTCGAGTTGGGGAAAAGTTGGTGGAATTCCGGAATTCCACCGTTCGAGTTGGACGGAAAAACGTGCGTGGAAAAGCAAAAATACCGTAGTGGAATCGTCGTGGGATTATATTTTTAACCACTGCAGGAGCCAAAAATGACGCTTGACCCCGGCGGTTGGGGTTAAATAGCGGAAAAACATTTACGTTTCCAGTGTCCCATCTCGAACGGTGGAATTTCGGAATTCCACAACTTTTCCCAACTCAAACGCGGCTTTAAGGATTGATTTTTGTGCAACACTCTTTATCTCAATCATGTCCGTTTCGTTTATCTCAATCAGGTCGAAATAGTCGAAAGCTTTTTAACCTTTTCATTTTTAAAGCGGCATAGCAGCCGGTTTTTGAAGCTCTCTTTGGGAAACTGAATACCCATGTTTCATGTGCTTTTTTCTAGCAGATTGATAGTCGACTATGTTACGCGAGGACTCGGTGGATACCGTAATATCGTCCACAGCAAATGGGAGCACGGGGGATGCGAGTGGGACTCCAGAATCCGGGAGCACACCACTGCACATTATGGAGGAAGAACATCAGGTACGCTATGGAATCTATCTAGGTTTATGTTGGGTGGTACTGTAGCAGGCCGTAAATAAGGTTCACAGCCACATCTCGATCTTAAAGCGAAATACCGCCCGGTTTCATGGACAATTGAATTATGACGTATTTATGCTAATTTGCTCGAATTTTCAAATTTTTGTTCAGTTGCATAAGCTGTATAAAAATGCTGGTTTCCTCGCTGTATTTCAAAATCCGACCAGTGTTTCGCTTTAAAAGTTTCGGGAGGTGGCCTTCACCCGCATGCACATTCGACGGGGTACTTTTTGTCATGTACGGAATACGTGGCTCGCTTTGTCACAGACATCTGAACGCAAAATAGCATACTCTTCCCGAGTTGGTTGTTTTGACTATTGTCATAGTAACGAGCTTGCTAAAGTTTTAATGTAAATGTAGTGATACTGATACTTACACATAGTTATTCAGTCAGTTGGTATATTCTTTGTAAACGATATGTTCTAATTTTAGGATGAGGACATGAATATGGAGCAGAAGCCGGACCTGAATAGTCTTGAGCATTGTATCCTTCCACAGCTCGTAAACGAAGAGAATCAGAAGCGAGCTCGATTGCAGGTGGTTTTTTTTGTCGTTTGTTTTACTGTAGCTTGCTAGTTTTGGGTACTGTAAAATCTTGGTTAATTGTTCATTGTTATGTACTGTAACTTACTGTATGGGATTCTTATTGCTGAACTTTCTTGAGTATCAAGTAAAGGCTGAACTGTAGCTCTTGTTGCTGTCTGTTGAATTCAAATGGTGTTTTTCCAGACCGAGGTGGATGAATTGAAGAAGAATTTTGTTGTGATTTCACATCAGGTAACATTTCTTCTTTTTCATTGCTCCCTCTTCTGTCGTGCTTTATTTTGTTTCGAAAACATTGTAGATCAATTGTCATCTCACAACTCTTAGGGCATTTGTCGTTTGGGCTTAGTTCAGATTTGTTGTTGTTTAATCATTGCACCATGTTGTGTATTATGTAAATTACTAATTATATAGAGTAGTGTGATTGAGCTCAGATCCTAGGATCTAGGATAAGATTAAGACAAACATTTGGCAACTTTCAGGTGATCAAGCGTTCGTTCAACCTTATATTTTAGATGGATCTGATAATGAAGGCACTACAAGTGAATTCATGTCCCTGCGCAATTTGTACGAAGAAACCTGAGCCGGGAAAGACTGGCGCACAGAATGTTGGTTTAATTTTAAGTAAATGTTTTTTTTGGAAATGTTATTTGCGAGTCCCAGTGGTGGTGAGAATAACAGTACGTCATAGTTGCCCGGTTGTAGGCTTAGGCTTAGACAGACGATTGTCACGTAGCTGACATGATAATTGGGAACAAGTAGTGATATTGTTTTTGGTTTTCTCTGACCTTTAATTGACTTATGTATCCTAATGTTATGTTCGGAAGCTGAAGCTAGAGCCAAATACTGGAACTGGGCGAGCCGTATGCGTATCTAACCCTACCAAAGGAAAGACTAAAGTTGTTACTTATTAATGTCTGCAGGAGGATCCAACGACGGCCGCTGTCATGTGTATTCTGAATAGAAGTGGAAATTCAGAGCAGAAAGCACCCACCTCGCAGGCTAACCACTTAATACCAATGTCGCAGACTCAGATGAACAACATGGCTGCCAGCATAGCACAACTTGCAGGACTAAGTCAGTTCTTTTAGTATTCACAGAACATTGGGGTATTGGTAGCTAAACTCTTGGATAGTATTAGCCAAACATGGGTATTGGTATCAGGACATATCCATTGCGAAAGGGAGATGGTGTGTTTTTCTAGTGGCCGTCAAAAAATTGTATATTGTATACATAATTTTGCAAAAGTCTCCCTCTTAATGGGTCATGGTCTCCCAAACAATCCTGAAGTGGTTCGTGGTTTTACGGATAGATTTTTGGACGGATTGTTTCTAAATATTACTATCATGTTTACCACAATACAATTGAACAAGGCACAATCCTTATTTAGATTATTCACAAGCGAATGGCGGCGGAAAATTTCCATTACAAACCTCGTCGACGGACAGGCGGAACGTCGCAGAATACGCTAAGGTATGTATATTTGCAATTGTTTTGTTGTTGAATTACCTGGTTTTTTTTTAAATCTACTGGGGGGGGGGGGGGGGGGGGGGGGGGGGGGGGGGGGGGGTACCATCATTGTGTTTTTTTTGCATAAAATCTAGCTTGTTTTGATACGATTCATAAACCAATTAAGACTATGATACTTAGTTTTGAATTTGTTGAGAAACATTTAGTTTTCATCTACGATCGTTGGCCTACATGAAATGAAGACTAACTAGGCCATAATATTAACCCAGCTTCCCAGCTAGTTGCGTTGGGGAATGGGCTAATGGGCACCGCAAAGACAAATCGCGAGACACACTTAGTGTTTAACTTTCAGCGGGTGACGCGGTGAGAGTGTAAACTACGCTCACCTTATATTTATGATGATCTGAATAGTTTAGGCGCACGGTGCTATTGCTGCGGCACGCAAATTCGGAGTACCTCCTCCAGTTTCCAGTTATTATCAAAAGAAGGAGCATCAATGTGAGTATTGTTTTGGCTTGGATTGGAATAGTATTTGAAGGGCATATTATTCACATAATTATGTTTTACCTAGGCTTAGTCTCACGTAGATCTTATCCCATATTAAGCCTGGACTCTGTCGTCTCTTTTATCAGCTAGATACTGTACATGACTTAATACTTAGGAGTTATCATGTGTTGGCACTTGGATAGTATATTTAGTTATCACGAAGTTGGCTCGTTTTTCGATTCCTGTCCTGTCCTGGAAATAATGTAGCTTACTTAGTGTTAGCGGTATTTCGTATTCTTTACGTCTTTACCTTGTATTTAGCTGTGCCCGGCCAGTTGTCAAACCCTTCCCCAGAACCATCATCAGAGGGAGAAATGGAGAGCGCTGAAGGAAATGGAACACAGGTATTGATTATTGATTAGTTTATTGATTATTCGGTTGGTTCTAGGATCGTGTTATACGTACTGTATTGATAGTTTCACGATCGTAAACTCGTACCATTGAGTTGTAGTTAGAGTAGCACTACCACTGGATTTTTCACGTTCTATCGTTGGACTGTGTATTTATGAGTGAATTTGTGAATTCCATCATTCCATATTTGTACGAAAACTTCGAATTCGGGTTATGCTCTTTATTCAATCCCTGTACCTCCACCAAGAACCTATGCACAAAGCAACATGTCAGCTTTAATAATGCACTGAATTGATTATGTAAATTTGTATTTTACAACCAATTAATTCAGCCATCAACTCCCCTTTTCAATAACCCAATAGCCCCGTCAATGGCCGATTTACTCCGAATGAACAATCCCGCGCACTCTTCCGGGTCACCGGGATTCCTAAGAGGACGGGGACGGGGACGACCGAAACTCATTGGTAGGGAAGTTTATGTATAATACTTATTGCATAGTTTATTGATCACATATATTAAACACACACTGGCAAGAGCGTACGCTAAGATTCCAAAACTTGCATGCTTAATGACAATTCATACTGGCGTCGCGCAGCAAGCGCAAGCACAAACTAACGATGATTAGGTTAGAATCCCGTCATCTGATGGTTTTAGGCTTACTTACCCTTTTCAGGCGACGAACTCGATGCAGATCTCGTTGAATATATGGTGCAGGTAGGTATCCTTTTTGGCTATTTAACTATTTTCTATACTCTATTCTTGTGCATTTATGCTATGGCTTCAAACTTCAAAGCATCTTGGCCAACACGAGGATGGTGAACCTAGCAACTCAGAAATGTCCCTTTTTTGTCTTTGCAAAACCTGCGCTGATAATGGTAACGTCCATAATGACTTTGCTGATTAGGTTGATAGGAATATTGTGGGATTCGGTTAATGGAGAATTTTTTATCATGTTATGTCATAGGTGAAGAATACTGACCCAGATAGGAATCTGACTGCCACCCAAGCCCTCCAATTAGCCAAGGAATACATTATGGAACGGGTGAGTTTTATCGAATTTAGATTGCCTTAATTTTTATTTAATCCGTATTACTGTACCTTCTCGGGATCTTTGGTGTGCATGCACAATGTATTTTTAGCGTTAGGACGTTTTATTTTATTTTCCTTCTTGTTTGTTGCGTTAATATGCAGTATGCAATTGGCATTTATTACTACTATGTATTATCACATGCAGCGTATGGTACCTGCGCCCGTCTGACCTTATATATGTTAAAATTGATGTTCAATAGCTTTAGTTTTGGTTAGTCGTGCATATGAAAAAATAAACGTTAATTCCAGGCGCCCGGTTTACTAGAGGAGCACGGTGGTCACGTCAAGCTGAAGGTCACCTGGGCGATGAAACTAGTGACGAGAATAGCGGAGCGACAGAAGGAGATTGAGCTCGGACTCCCCGCGGGAGCACTCTCGAATATGGGAAGGACGGTGAGTTATGTGACCTTCACGGGAAGCGGAATAATTTCCGAAACCTCAAAAAACCGTTGTTGGCCCCCCGTGACCAAATGGTTTTGACCATATTGCGACCATTTGGTGACAGTTTGCGATGAAACTGGTCATCACGTGGTTCGTGGGCTGGCCCATGAAAAAAGTGAACTGTCACCAAATGGGTTCACCTATTTTCTGTGATTCTGACTTATATGATACTACGGTAACCAGAACAGGACCAACGCAAAAGCACAGTACCCGGCCACAAAGCCGGACTGTGGTTTATGAAGTCAAAACCACTCAACCACTGTATCTTATATCTTACGAAATAGAAGGCTACCGTAACCAAGCCGTACCCAAGATCATGCACTTGGACCCTGGTGGCCCAGGGGGCCTGGTGGCCCAGTGGCAGCGCGTTCGTCTCTAACGCAATCGACCCGAGTTCGATTCCGGCCCGTGACACCTTTGAAACCACCGCCAGGCGAGGGAATCATGGGCGATCCCTCCTGGCCCTAGCCCGAAGACGTCGAGCAATTTGTCATCTGGAACTCGTCGCCTACTGCTCAGGACCTCTGCGGAACATGTCATAAGCAAACATTGAATCTGTATTTTCACCCTTGAATAAAAGGTGCACGCTCTTGAAGCGTAAAACAATTTTAAAATTTTTTATGTGATACTACGGTAACCAGAACAGGACCAACGCAAAAGCACAGTACCCGGCCACAGAGCCGGACTGTGGTTTATCAAATCAAAACCACTCAACTACTGTATCTTATATCTTATGAAATAGAAGGCTACCGCCGTACCCAAGATCATGCACTTGGACCAGCTTATCGCCGCTGGTAATTTAGTCTACCTATATCCAAAATGTCAGTGTCAAGTCCGTTTCGCATATCCAAAATGTCAGTGTCAAGTGTCAAGTCCGTTTCGCAACGATTTTTCATTGTTCCAAAACCGACCCCAATTTTACGATAATTAGTCGCTAAGTGCGTTATCAATGGGCCGTTTGATAACGCACTTTTGATAGACTAAAGCTATTTCGCTTTTTGCCCACATTTTCAGCAGTACTACTCTTTGAGCTTGAGCCATTTAAAGGATTACAGTAATCATTAATAACCCTCGAATTAATCCATAATCCTTCCAATTGCAGGTGCAGCAACTGGGCAACATGTCCACGAATATGGTCGCGGATATGATGGCGCAAAATATACTCAACCAGCAAATGTTCAGGGTATGTATTTTGTTTGATTATGTCGGATTTGAATGGTTTCATTGGGTATGATGACAGAACACACTATTCAATACTCAATAATAATCATCTCCATAACTGAAGGCTTCTTTTAATTAGTTGATCCTTGATGTTGTGTCATTGCCAACGTCTGTATCTGAACTCACGTAGAGACCCTAACAGGGACTATCCAGACTATCCTTTATAATTAATATTGATTGAATGTACATATATTTGTAGGATTTGGCCGCTGCACAGCAGAATCAAGGAGTGCAGCAAGGCGGAAGCCAGCAGCAGAAAGTGCAACAGGGAGGATTGTCGAGTAGTGAGCACAAGGAACCTGGTTTCAGCGAAAGTTCACCGGCAGGTTGGTCTTTGTTTGTGTTTGTCGTGCCTCTCTATTATCTCTTTCTTTCTCTGTGTACCTCTGACTTTTTTTGTAAACGTAGACCAGTTACTATATTAAATATTAGAGAGTCTCCCAAGTGTCCAACTATTCCGGCTTTCGTTTTATCGGTTAAAAAACCAGGGCATAAACCCCGCTGATAACACCGAAGGTGGTTCGCCGGTAACCATTAGGTTCAAACTTATTTTCCTTCAGTGTCGGCCACTCCCGAAATCCTCAACGTTCGGGAGCTCCAACTGAGATTCGACGATGATGGTATGCTCAACCTTGACTGTCTAAAGGCGGAAGGAGGAGAGGTAGTGGGAAATGGGGATGCATAGTTATACGTTTGGTTTTTTATTTCGCTTTTAGAATGTTAATTAAATTTTGTAATATGCTTTTGGTAATTTTTTTTCATATATCCTTTGTTAGCGCTATAGTTTGGGTTACATCAGAGAGCCCTTTTTTCCAGTTTTTTATTTGTTTTTAAGATATTGTGTATCGTAAAGCAATGTGAACTAGAGCGTTTCATGTAAGGTTTGCGTATGTTATTCCCAAAATACATGTATGCATTTGTTTATGCGTATGAGATTATGTGCATTACATTTGTGCGGACTTTTAAGTTTATTTTTAATTTTCTATCCCACAGTTGACTCAGCATACTTACGTGCTAGGATGTCATGAATATCGTGCTTCCTTTTGTTTGTATTTATGTTAGCTTGTAAGGTATAACTTGCTTATCATTGCCATTCTATGGTGCGTACTGTATTTCGGTGTTTGATTTCCGACAGCAACTTGTATAGTGTTAATGTTCTAACTGTATTACTAACTACGGTATATTTCTGTATTACTAACTGATCTGCCTCGAATGTTCGTAATAATTTTTTCATTGAAAGGGAATAACCCCGTGTTAAATGTACAATAGTTTTACTCAAATCACCAGCACGAAAACGAATAAACTAGGGGCAATTCTCATTCGACTGTTCAAAATTTATCCCGCAAATCGCAAAACATCTTAACGCGTACGGAGTACTGTTAAACTTTTATTAAACATTTGGTATATAGAAGCAGGGATGTGTGATAGTGATAATACAATAATATACAGAAGAAAAATGGCGTTCTATCTAGGGTTACGATAACATTTCAACCCCTGAAGGACTAATAGTTATACAGGAAACCCCGGGAGAAGATGTTCTACATAGTTGTCCAATCAATAACGAGGTAATGATGAGTTACCCGTCAGTTATATCACTATAGGCCCCAAAATCAAATGGTCCCGATATAAAGTCTGTGAAATGCACGTGAAGGCAGTAGCGCAGCAGTAACAAATGAAGCACTACGAAATATAGGAAGAGATCAAAAATGCAAACGAGTCACCAGGAGTACAATTAGGGAAGATCGGAGATGCATATAAAGCAATCCTAGCCACGTATTTGATATACTGCCGAACACTGATGCTAATTAACTAAAGCAATAAAACAGGGGATAGAAAGGGAGAGATGATCTAAACAATGCAAAAAAATAAATAAACAAAAGATAAGTAATAAAACGAGACAGCTCAACTTACAGCGCAATCACTTCTTTAGAAGATCAATATTCTGAATCTTATTGCTGATTTGTGACACCGCATCCCGAATGCCCGCTTTTGCCTCCTGAAACAAGGAAGTCACGATCACTTAGGGCGCATTCGAGATGGACATTTCCGGAAAAGAAAAAGTGTCCATCTCGAACCACTTTTTTCTTTTCTTTTCCGGAAAATGTCCATCTCGAATGCGCCCTAATGTTATACGTTCGCGTATTTTTACCGCGAAAGTACCATCCATCCAAGTTCACCATTTTACAACAATTTTACATTAGGTGTATGCAAAAACGCTGCATGTGTATGCAAAATTTCTACTCAAGGTTAAATGTCGCTATTGAAAACTGCGATAACATGGATGACTTTCATATGCGAACGCGTAATATAAATACTCTATTAGAAAGAAGCCACGGAGAAGAAAGAGCGCATCTATCGAACACCTACGACTCACGTGAAAAAGAGGCGAATAGCAAAAAAATTAGGATTCTTTAGTGTCAATAGTAAGTCGTTGCAAATACAAAACGTGGCAGGAAAAGCGTCCGTGCGGGTGGACGTCGTCCAACATCTTAACCGTTCCAAATAGGGCACATACTCTGATAAAGCAAATAGCTTTTACACAATTCATCTTGCCGCGCATCGTAATAATTAGAACTGAATAATGAGGGTAAACAATATAACATATAATGACAATAACCATACCTTAACATCCTCCATTCGTTGTCCCGCCATCGCGAGTTTGTCCAAAAACTTTGTATTGAAGTTAACCTAAATAATGAATATAATATAATGAATACAATATAATGAATGAATATAATGAATGAAAAATGAATACAATATAAAAAGTGTATTGTTTGAAACAAGTACCGCCTAGTTGACAGATTTCACATTTCTCGTCGGCAGCTCAAACCTCAAACCGGCAAACTAGCAGCATTTGCTATAGTTCCTTTCGTACTATAAAAATCGTAATAAACCTCACATACCATCAAACCGTTCAACATATCCATGGTTTCCTTTTGCACATTTCTTGCAATCTCAATGTCGTTGTTGAATCGCACGATTTGCAAGCTGAATGTGGTGGACATAAATAAAACGCAGAATAAGCAACGAACGAATTACCTCAATAATGGATTGTGATTGGGGTAAAGTATACAAGTTATAAATTAAGTATACATGTAATACAAGTTAGTATATGTAAGCTAATAGGACTAACTACCACTCATACTTTCAGAATAAAATGATTAGGAAAATAAATTTCTTAACGTTGGATACTTACTCTTTGTCCGCCAAGCGCTCTTTCTCGCTTTCCAAGCTATCCACCTGCATCTCCAACAGACCGACATTCTTTGTCCAGACCTATAGAAAGATGAAACATGGAGTGAAGCAGAAAAAACTTGGGAATGGGGGAAGATATCACTGACCAATGACAAACCAAACGACAAAACAAAATGAAAGAAGGAAACTCCTACACGTGCTTATTAAACTGAAGATCATCTCGTAGCTTAATCTACTATACTCAATTCGCACCTCTCTTTCGCGCTTTCTTTGTCTGTTCTCTCGTTCCTCCTCTTTCTTCATCTTCTCCAGCTTTTCTTCAAGCTCCACGCAGTGTTCCCTGGAAATGTACTACGGTATAATTTATAAGTCAAATGCTTCCAAGAAATCAAAGAATCGTTTACTACAGACCCGAACCCGAACAACAAAGCACGAAGCAACTTCAAGCAAGCAGAAGGAACTTTTTATGTATTAAAATGTGAATAATCCCTTAGTTTCTTTCCGTTTGAATACAACCACTTGTTACTGTAATGAGCCTAAGCCTAACCGCAGATTATGTGGTAATTATTGGTGAAACTGCACAAGTTTAGTGTTGACTGATTCTACCAAGTGAAGCTAGTGAGGTTATTCATTACAAATAACAAATTAAGTAACTAAGACAACAAGAACCCTTACCGCAACTGTACAATCTCCCGGTCGGCTTGATTGAACGCAGAGTGCGACTCCCGCTTACGATTCTCGATCAGTTGTTGGATTCGCATAATCTAAATGCAACAGTCAACGGCAATTGAAAGGTAAAGTTATCAAAATTCGTCCGGCTTATAGTTTCTTCTCTGCTGAACAAGGACATACCTTCACCACTCAATTTATAAGAGAAAGAAAAAAGTGAATTGGAAGAACGTGAGAACCTAGCAAAATAAAGTGTACCACTGGTAAACGTACCAGCTTATGGGAATCGTTAACCACCAGGTTGAGCAGCTCACGAGCATCGGCTGGACACGGTGTTTGCACATCCAACTGCAACTCAAGCACGTACAATGGTACAATTATATTATTCATAAAAAAAGCTGATCAATTACAGTATTCATTAAAGCGAACTGACAGCGCCTTTCTCGTTCTCGGAAAGTAATATTTCACGCAAAATTGTTTACCGGCTGTGGGGTTGAACCCGGGCCCTCTCGCACAAAAAGCGAGAGCGCTACCACTCGGCTACGGCTTCTACTGGTGTGGTTTCATCAGGAATTTGACGTATGGAGTTGCACTAGTGCCTAACAGATTTGAAATGGACACTACGAGTAAATCCAAACTACAAGTCTCGGAATGGTTATTAAGCGGGGATTTAATTTTTGAGTGCGTGGGTGAAATGTATTAGGCTAGCGCAATGGACAATTTTTCCATGTAAAATACGAGCAGTTATGTTTTTGCTTTGTTATTTTTTCAGTTCCTATCCATTTATGGTATTTTTTATGTTGCTTTTCATTGATAAAATTATTTAAACTATTTTTAGAGAAAAAACCCTAAACTGGGTGTCATTTCGCTTTAACAGCTAAATTGATACACGTGCCAACATATGATACTCCAGATTCGTCGTTCACAAGCAGGGCTTTTGCACATCCAACTTTTCAACTAAACTTGAACACAAGTCGAAGAAGCAAAGTTGAAACTATGGTTGAAACCTTGAAAACTCTTGCATTCACACTAAATTGGAAAACTAATAACCTACCTCATTAAAACTGGCACCGGCCGAGTTCACTTTTCTCTCAATGTCGATAACGGAGCGGTACCACTCTTGGTAACGCACAACAGCCTTAAAACGGCTACAGTAGTAGACACATCATACATAAGTGTAGCAACAACAGTAGGCATTTCACCAATACAGCAATCAACTATGTGTTCGCTAGATTCTGCGGACATTTTCAGGCACGGGACGTACGCACAGTTTAGTAATCTGCAGAATGTGGGTCAAATGTCAAATCTTACCTCTTTGAACGCGGCCTTCACTTTGGGAGTCTCCTTCCATAAATCCTTAGCCAACAGGTCGAGGACATCGCTCAGATTCGACAGCTCGTCCTTGTTCTTAAGAAGATATTTTCGGGCAATCGTAACTTTAATTAATGACATTCAAGAAAAGAACTAATCTACAGCATACGAGCACTTGACATTACGAAGGTTAAATGAAGTCAGAGGTAGACTGTACTTTGACTCTGTACCAAACCCTTAGATACCTTAGAGATCCATCTTAAGCAGCATGAGCAAGTTGCGTGGACAATTAGTAATGCCATCATCATCAACAAGAACAATTATGCGTAGAGAGAACAATACACTAGGCTTTGCGAAAAGTAAAAGGATTAAAAAAACCAACTGCAGCAATTTCGCTCATCAGTTTCCTCGCCTCGTCACCCGATAGTCCATGGCCAACGTTTTGCTGATTGATGAGCTCCTGTTTCTGAGCCACCTGAAAACATGAAACATCTTATTATATAAAAGAGTAACAGTAGCGTAATTTGCATACCGATGTGCGTTACGGAAACTCAAATTTCGTGTTCGGGTATAAAAAGAGCTTCGCAGCTCAATATCGAAGTATGCATATGCAATTGTTTCCTATTATGTGAATTTCTTATGATCGTTTGAAGCTTTGTATATAAGTATGCACATGCTAAACCAATCACATTTACATGTAAGTCGCCTCAGGCAGCGGCAGCCGACTGGTTTTTAATATTAGAAAGTTTACATGTCTGTCTGTTACTCTGTCTGTTTGATTGTGAGACTTCACGAAAATAAATTATCTACGTTACAGGGGCATACTTTCAATCAATTATGTGTTTTAGTGTATTATTACATAAACCTTTAAGATACGTTTCGGGAGCTTCATGTTTTTCCTTTACTCTGTTCACTCAACAGAGAACAGGCTTCACCTCTCAACTCTACGAGACCTGCCTAGTTCTAGTTCTAACTTATCTTAACCGCCTTAAAATCAGAATAACATACGCTGTCTTGCAATCGTTTCAGTTCCTCTTCCGCGACATCCAATGACCTCTTATTCTCATCCTGAACAGAGAAAACTGTAGTTGGCGCTTCAGAAAAATTCAATCTATAGTTGGCGCTTCAAGTTCAATTCAAAACCACTGACTTAGTGTTACTGAACGTTCATATTGAGAGTACGCGATTTACGTTATAATGCAACAAAGTTCCAAGTTCCAACAATTACTTAGATATTTCAAAATCTTAATCTTACATAAGCACGTTCGTACTGAGGCACGGTTCGTTCCAAGTCTGCCAGGTACGATTGTGCGGCTCTGATATCCGCGTGCAAAGAGGTTACTTCGTGCTTCAGCGCCTCTTCCTTGCCGTGCTAAACGAAGAAGACAAGAAGACCTATACTAGAGTAAGTCCGCAAGTTTTCGCATTAAACAAAAAAGATCCACACAGTAAGCACAGAGTTACCAACGGTAAGGTGCTTCTACAAATCAATAATGGAATATTCTTCGAACATGCCTTCAGGTACAACCTGGTCGGTGAATCCGAAGTTGATTTATGTCTATTTATGCTACTTTGTGGTACCACCCCTCCAAGTCACCGCCTCAAAACTCGGTGTTCGGATTTTAGGCTGTGACTTGAGAGCCGAGGGCACTAGAGAGAAAACATATTCATAATAAACGAAGGAAACTCACGTCATTCTTCATGGCTTCAATTTCTTCCTGGATTAGCGCATTGGCAGCCTCCGTCTCTTTTAATTGACCATCAACATTGCAATTGTCCTCAAGTAGTCTACGGAAGGACGCAATGTTCCTAGAAGAGAAAATCATGAGCATAAACCAAACTTAAACTCAAAACAGAAGACTTGCAAACTGCAAAATCCGAATGCAAAAAAAAAGAATGGAAATGATATACTTATTGATAAATTCCTCATCTGGTTGAACATTCTGCATGAAGCTCTCACGAAATGCAGCCTGCAGGCTCAAATACTTGATCTAAAAAGTATACTGTTCCGGTGGACAAGCCTTGATTGAAACCGCAATATACTTCTACGATCTATAAATTCTATATATACATACTCCCTGCCTATAAACCGCTGTACCTGCTCAGAACCTCTGCGGAATATGTCATAAGCCAAATTTCAACACTACAGTACCACCCTTGAATAAAGGTGCACGCTCTTGAGGAGGCGTAAAAGGTTTATATTTATTTATTACGGAATACTTACAGTCCGATGTCCAGCCTCATTGTTGGTTCTCTGTTCGTCAGTCGTCAACAAAATATCAGATGGAACTACGGAGTTGTACATCTAAAAGAAGCATAAGCAATTAGCACAAGTCCCTGATAATACGGAAATGTTTTTTTACCCCAGAACCCGCCGGCGAGCCACCGCCCGAATTGGAATGTTGCATAAACGTGGAGGACCCATGGCTGAACCAAATTCAAATACACAAATTTGGAAATAAAACCTTCGAAGATCTTCTAGTCCTCTAATCCAAGCCGTGAGTGGTTGGTGCGTGATTTTACGCATCACTTCGTTGGAACATTGTAATTACACCATACACAGAGCAATAGAGCATAATTAAGGGTAACGTTAGAGTGATCAGTGCATTCGTCAGGGAAAACTCTCTAGTAAAACTAAGGACAACCAAATACCTGAACATAGTCGATGAGCCAGACAAGAGCCGCGCACAGATGAGGCCACACGTGCGGTGCGGAAACAGTTTGCATAGAAGACGGCTTTATGCTGGGTGAATAACCGAGACCTTTGAAGATTTTGGGCACCTGTGGTAGAGGAAAGACATCAGAAGCCGAATTCAACTATTCACAACAAACGCTTTTTAAAAAACTTATTTTTAACAGGAAATATCACATTATTTGCTAAAGGCATTGATTCAAGGTATGTCCAAACAAAACAGTTTGGTTTCTTTTGATTTGAAAACAATTTCTTTTGCAACAATATTCCAAATGCAGAATATCCAAACTCAATGCTAATCTTATCGGCGTCTATGTGCGTTTATATGTTCGTTTTTTTCATCCCCTGATGAACATCTTTTGGTGTATTTAATAAATAACAAATAACACCGTGATTCTCACGGGTGGGTATTCCCTGGAGACAGAAAAAAAATAGCATTCTGACGTGAGAGAATGGAGCCGACTATGGAATACAAAATGAAATCCCCAAGTGATGGTACAGAGGTGTTATATTTTCCCAAATTACTTGTCACACTTCTAAAATTTATCTGTAATATATCGATTTTGCTCTTTCAGCATAAACTGCTCAATACAAGAAGAAAAACAAACCTCGTCCTCCATTTTGCCCACTTTGTAGTTCGCATCGAGAGACTGATAAATGCACTCGAAAATCATTCCAAAATCGGTCTTCGTGGGCGACTTTACCACATTTTCGGGCAGATCCGTCATTCCGCAATGGTCGTGCAGAAAACTATATTGAAAATATATTGAAGGATCAATAAAAAAGGAGAATGTACCGCACTGACGAGACCAGCCCACGGTAAAATCTTATATTCATACTTTCTTTACTTATAAATTTATTATTCCCTTGTATGTTTCCTCTTTTATTAGGTATGTTTAGGTTTGCGTATGTTTCAGTTGTTTAGATAAAAAAATGTGCCTAACGCACTAGTTATTCGATACATATCAATTACCTCAGAATTTTTCTCTGCATTGCAACTTGATATTCCTTTGATCCTATCGGACGATTATCCTGAAAAGGGAAAATTCATGTCATCAGTCATCAAGCATTCACAATGAAGAGGATTGACTCAAGCCACTATCAACCTGAAACTCCATATCATCGGCGAGTACAAAACGCGAGTCAGCCATAGGCGGCACCCCCCCCCCCCCCCCCGGCTAAGATGCGCGGCTTGGGCGTGGTCGTGCGCGAGCGCCAGCTGGCGCAACTACCGCGCGGACGTGCCTTCTGTAAAAAGTGCGCCTCAGTTGTGCCAACTGGAAGTGAACCTGTTGCTCACCAACCACCGCGCACCTTAGAAGTGGCGCGCCGCGCCCTCATGGCGGTCCTGCGCTGAGTTTCACCAGTGACACAAAATGGTTACATCCCAATGAGTCAATTTACCCCCTACCTATCGGCTAATACTGTTTCCATATATACCATTAGCATTATGCTTCAGCATTACCACAAGGAAAAGAGAAAGCGAAAGGACTGAGAAACGTGGTATGTAACTTTCAGAACAACGGAGTAGGTGGGTGCAAATACCTTCATTGCTGGAGGTTTGAAGTAAGAAGAGCGGCTGCCACTTGTTGCATATCCCGCCAACGAAAAACGATCAGAGGCTATGCTGAAAACTTGAAATTGATCAAAGTTGTCGAAACCTGACGTCCACGTTCCTGCGTCTCGTCAACACCTCATAATGTAAAATCTAACATTTGATATCACGTCATAATTTATGTTTAACTTACGGTGTCTTCTTAACAGAGCTGGGCAGAACATTTGACGTACGAATCTTATGTGCAACCGGGGTGCGGTTCTGTCCATCGCCAAATTTTCGATTCATCTAGGCGAAGAAGGGATTAGTACCACGGGGATAGACATGAGGATAAAAATAATCTTCTGGCCATCGCAGCAATGCACGGAAAGCAAAGAGAACAACAAACATAGGGGCACAAAAGGAAAGATTATAAAGATCGAATAGGAGAGAAGCACATCATAAAGAAAATAAAGAAAATATAAAGAAAGAAAGCGAAGATACAACGACAATAATAAAAAAAGAAAGAACAAAACAACCGGGCCATAATTCAAACGGGTTCTGTTCGCGCCTAAATTTTACCGCCAACCGGTGCGAAAGCAATGCTAATTAGCCGCAAATTTGCATGCAATGTGTGCTAATATGAGGGTCCGAAAGAATGAGGGTCCGAAACGCGGCCCGCGGCCTGTGGCCGATCGTCACTCCTCACGTATTTTGATTCATCAAATAAAGTCGGAGCTTAAAATAATGCGCTTATTGCGCTTTACTCCAAACTTGTTTTAGTGTTTTTCTGCTGAGAATTACATCAGGAGTGGACATTAGTAGCATTTTTCATCGCTACCACACACATGGTAACATGACCATAATAAATACCAGGTGGTCCAGTCCTAACCCATGAGTTGGTTTTTACGAAGAATGATGCCCTAAATAAAAAAATGGTACTCCGGTTTATCCAGGTTTACTGTATCTTACTATGTATTCCTTTTAAAGCGAGCTTAACCTACTTTCTTCATTATTACACTAGTGGGTTAGTCGTTAGTCGTTTTCACTCCCAATTACCCCAATTTGCAATTGATTGCCCAAAATCCAAATGCTAATGGGATAGCACGATAGCATCACCCCAGTTTTTCTTTGCATATGATATTGGTGTAGTGGTGTTAAATTTTCCTTTTATATGGCTTCCCTGGTTGAGATTATAATTATGAGGAATTTCGGTCGCCATGTTAATTGAACATGGCAGGAGTATTATTCTTCAGAATGGTGTAGAGTACACTAGTAACTATCTGTTAGGGTAGTAAAGTCAAGACTAAGAATGTTTAGATTACCCAGATATGGCCGCGTTTCGGGCCCTCCCGTACTGTAGAACTACGGCTTATTGGGTAAGACACCTTTTGGAATACCCTGGAATACCGGGCAACCGTGGAATACCCTGGGCAACCGTGGAATACCTGGGCAACCGCGGAATACCCTGGAATACCGTGGAATACCCTGGGCAACCGTGGAATACCCTGGGCAACCGTGGAATACCGTGGGCAACCGTGGAATACCCTGGGCAACCGTGGAATACCCTGGGCAACCGCGGAATACCCTGGAATACCGTGGAATACCCTGGGCAACCGTGGAATACCCTGGGCAACCGTGGAATACCGTGGGCAACCGTGGAATACCCTGGGCAACCGCGGAATACCCTGGGCAACCGCGGAATACCTGGAATACCCTGGGAAACCATGAAATACCCTGGCCTGCCGTGGAATACCCTGCGCAGCCATATACATATGCTCGGAACTAAAAAAAAACTTTCATCATTTATCTTTACTTCAGCGCTAATTTTTCTTTACTACCTAGGTGCTCCTTTTATCTTTTTTTTCATATTTTCAAAATCATAGACCATGAAGCTTCCTTCGCGCTTCACTTCTTCACAAACCAGAAGTAAACAACAGGCGCACATTATACTGACCCAACGCGTCTGGAGCGCGGCGAAAAAAGGGATCCACCCAGATTTCGCCGTACACTTCGTCCAGTCATTGCGGACACTCGCCAGGTCCGCGCAAGTGCACCGACTACAATTTAGATATCACGATTACTTATTTTTAGTTTGTAATGGAACAAATGCATGATATATACTATATCTATCTACCATTATATAAAGAGTAAGGAAAATCGTGTCTGTCGACTTTGCGCCGTGCCAGTTCCTCAACTAAGAAAGCGGGTAGAATAGGACCGGACTCAATGTACCAGAATGGTGGCACAATAGATTGATCAAGATTTACATCATGGAAAATCGATCGATAACTAATTAAATCGATAATTCAAAGTTAATGCTTGGGGACACCTAAAAATCAAAGCGCGCGCCGGCCTTCAATAACCACCCCACCACCTACAAGAATAAACCGCAATAACGGAAAATAGTTGCAACGCTTCAACTTGAACAAATTACGATCAATTTTGTTCATTGGTTCTTCGGAACATCGATTAAGCAAGTTGGAGCGTGAGTGCCACAGAAATACGTACTGCATTTTGAACAGGCATTACACGAGTGTTGAAAATTCAATTTCTACTTATATTGAACTTTAGACGTAGGCTTAGGGCCTAAGGCATCGTAGACTAAAGGGTAGATCTAGTCAACAGTGTGGTTGCTCGAGACAATGGTGCACTGATTCGACACCACTTGTGAACGCTACAAACGTTGGCAACAAATTGAGCAATGCGGCAGGGTGTCTAATCGAAATTTAGCGTCCCATACTCCCGTCAACGAAACTCAAGAGTTGCGCGCGGCAACAGTTTGGGGGTGTTTCCCGCAAAAGAATTTGATGCGCGCCGCAAAAGTTTTTTCACCGTCTCTGGTTGCCGTTTTGGTGCGGGAAACACCCCCAAACCGTTGCCGAAAAGGTGCGGAAACGGTGCGGGAAAAGTAGCAACTGCAAAAAGAAAGCAGCGTGTTGGATGCGAACCCTACACAATTGTTAGATACTTTCTCTGAACAGCGCCTTAGACCACTCGGCCACACAACAGATGTGAGATCTGTGCTTGCGGAAAAATATTAGTACAACAACTGCAGTTACGGCAGATCCTCCGAGCGCTTTCAAAAACGTTGCCGAAAAGGTGCGGAAATGGTGCGGGGCGCACGTTGCGCGCCGCACCATTTCCGCACCGTTTCCGCACCTTTTCGGGAAACACTTTACGCGCCATTTCTATTCCGCGTGCATTTTGTTTCCCATTCCTTTGCGGCGCGCATTTTGTTTCCCGAAATGGTGCGGCGCGCAACTCATCGGCTCTCAGTGATTAGCGTGTCTCTTCTCTCTTCTCCTGGAGGAGACGGAGACCTCCCTCTTTGCGGTTACAAAGGACATATGTAGGGGAAATGCAAAGGACGCAACGTTTAACGTTAAAGTTTAAGTCTGGGACTGTCCTTCAGCTGATGTTTATTTCTAGGTCTTGTTTTCTTGTATCACATGACATGACCACATGACTTATCTCTGTTCACGGAGGAGCGAATCGCCAGGAGAAAATTTTTTCAATTGGCGTTTCGCTGTGCGGGTGGACATTCGTTTCGCCATTACCTTCGCCTGGCGGTTTGCCAAAAGGGAACGCAGGCCTCAACAATTTCATGTTCAAAATTCAGGTCTGCAAAAAGTTGTTTCTCTCTCTTTTTTCTAGTTATACATAGTTGTTATAAGCATGAACAACGTCCCTTGCGTTGGTAAAATACCAGTAAAGCATAGCTGCATTGATTAACTTTTTGCTACTGTAACTAACACTGAATCATTCACGGCCATTAGTTGCATTGTTATTGATTTATAAGTGAATTCACTCTTTCGAATTAGCATCGTGCTCTTTATGCCATCCATCTGCCTCTACCAAGAACCTATGCACAAAACGACCTGTCAGCTTTAGTCATGTACTGAATATGAATTGCTATTGATTATGTAAATTTGTATTTTATAACTAATTAATTCAGCCATCAACTCCCCTTTTCAATAACCCAATAGCCCCGTCAATGGCCGATTTACTCCGAATGAACAACCCGGCGCACTCTTCTGGCTCTCCGGGATTCCTAAGAGGACGGGGAAGGGGACGACCGAAACTCATTGGTAGGGAACTTGTATAATGCTTATTGTATAGTTTATTGATCACGTATATTAGACACACACTGGCAAGAGCGTACATCCTTAATGACAATTCATACTGGCGCCGCGCAGCAAGCGCAAGCACAAACTAACGATGATTAGGTTAGAATTCCGCCATCTGATGGTTTTAGGCTTACCTTACCCTTTACCGTATACCCTTTTCAGGCGACGAACTCGATGCAGATCTCGTGGAATATATGGTGCAGGTAGGTATTCGTTTTGGATATTTGACTTTGTCCTTTACTCTATTCTTATGCATTTATGCTATGGCTTCAAACTTCAAAGCATCTTGGCCAACAGGAGGATGGCGAGACTTAGAAACTCAGAAATGTTCCTTTTTGTCTTTGCAAATCCTGCGCTGGTTGGTAATGATAACGTCCATAATGACTTTGCTGATTAGTTTGATAGGAATATTGTGAAATTCGGTTAAAGGGAGAGGCCCATGAGAATAAAGTTTTCCTCAATTTACTTGCACAGAATGTCCGGAATTTCAGAAATATTACTGTGAAAACCGCATTATTTGAATCCTAGAACTCACAGAGTTATTCTCCGGCAAACAGTTCGGCCAGGTACCGTTGTCAGGATAAATTTCTGGGCATACCTGTGTTGGAAACGCCTCGCTATAATTGTAGTAATGATCTATGTTCGCTAGAACATTATTACGTTGAAAAAGAATGCAAGTGCACAGATATAAACCATAAAAACTAATTTTTGTGTTGCTGACTACGGTACCTGGTCGAACTGTTTAGCATAGAATATCTCTGCGAGTTCTAGATGCAAATTTATGCGGTTTTCACAGTAATATTTCTGAGATACCGGACACTGTGCGCAAGTAAATTGAAGACGTTCTTTTTCTCGTGGGCCTCTCCCTTTAATGGGGTTTCCATGTATGCGATTCGCACCTGCGAAAATGTCAAACCGCTGTCCATGTTCAAGTCATTTTACATGCATGTCAACTGCCTACCGTAACCCATGCGAATAGCACGTTTGACATGGTCCTGCAGCGAAAGTGTATCAGATCCATACTAGATCCGTACTATTTTGAAATAGATCCATACTAAATCCAAAATCGCTGCGGGACCCTGTCATTTACATCGACTCAAACATGGACAGCGGTTTGACATTTTCGCAGGTGCGAATCGCAAACATGGAAACCCCATAATAGAACTAGGTGCAGTATCTTTTATCACGTTATGCCATAGGTGAAGAATACCGACCCGGACAGGAATCTGACTGCCACCCAAGCCCTCCAATTAGCCAAGGAATACATTATGGAACGAGTGAGTTTTATCGAATTTAGATTGCCTTAATTTTTATTTAATCAACATTACTGTACTTTCGTGGGATCTTTGGTGTGTGTATTTTTAGCGTTAGGACGTTTCAATAGTTGCATTATTTTATTTTCCTTCTTGTTTGTGCCGCTAATATGCAGAAAGGCGTATTACTAATATGTATTATCACACGTACTGTATGGTACCTACACCCGTCTGACCTTATATATGTTAAAATTGATGTTCAATAGCTTTAGTTTTGGTTAGTCGTGCATATGAAAAAATAAACGTTAATTCCAGGCGCCCGGTTTACTGGAGGAGCACGGCGGCCACGTCAAGCTGAAGGTCACCTGGGCGATGAAATTAGTCACGAGAATAGCGGAGCGACAAAAGGAGATTGAGCTCGGACTCCCCGCGGGAGCACTCTCGAATATGGGAAGGACGGTGAGTTATGTGACCTTCACGGGAAAGCGGAATAATTTCCGAAACCTCAAAAAACCGTTGTTGGCCCCCCGTGACCAAATGGTTTTGACCATATTGCGACCATTTGGTGACAGTTTGCGATGAAACTGGTCATCACGTGGTTCGTGGGCTGGCCCATGAAAAAAGTGAACTGTCACCAACTGGGTTCACCTATTTTCTGTGATTCTGACATATGATACTACGGTAACCAGAACAGGACCAACGCAAAAGCACAGTACCCGGCCACAGAGCCGGACTGTGGTTTATCAAATCAAAACCACTCAACTACTGTATCTTATATCTTATGAAATAGAAGGCTACCGCCGTACCCAAGATCATGCACTTGGACTAGCTTATCGCCGCTGGTAATTTAGTCTACCTATATCCAAAATGTCAGTGTCAAGTGTCAAGTCCGTTTCGCAACGATTTTTCATTGTTCCAAAACCGACCCCAATTTTACGATAATTAGTCGCTAAGTGCGGTAGTGGAATGGGCCGTTTGATAACGCACTTTTGATAGACTAAAGCTATTTCGCTTTTTGCCCACATTTTCAACAGTACTACTCTTTGAGCTTGAGCCATTTAAAGGATTACGGTAATCATTAATAACCCTCGAATTAATCCATAATCCTTCCAATTGCAGGTGCAGCAACGGGCAACATGTCCACGAATATGGTCGCGGATATGATGGCGCAAAATATACTCAACCAGCAAATGTTCAGGGTATGTATTTTGTTTGATTATGTCGGATTTGAATGGTTTCATTGGGTATGATGACAGAACACACTATTCGATACTCAATAATAATCATCTCCATAACTGAAGGCTTCTTTTAATTAGTTGATCCTTGATGTTGTGTCATTGCCAACGTCTGTATCTGAACTCACGTAGAGACCCTAACAGGGACTATCCAGACTATCCTTTATAATTAATATTGATTGAATGTACATATATTTGTAGGATTTGGCCGCTGCACAGCAGAATCAAGGAGTGCAGCAAGGCGGAAGCCAGCAGCAGAAAGTGCAACAGGGAGGATTGTCGAGTAGTGAGCACAAGGAACCTGGTTTCAGCGAAAGTTCACCGGCAGGTTGGCCATTGTTTGTGTTTGTCGTGCCTCTCTATTATCTCTTTCTTTCTCTGTGTACCTCTGACTTTTTTTGTAAACGTAGACCAGTTACTATATTAAGTATTAGAGAGTCTCCCAAGTGTCCAACTATTCCGGCTTTCGTTTTATCGGTTAAAAAACCAGGGCATAAACCCCGCTGATAACACCGAAGGTGGTTCGCCGGTAACCATTAGGTTCAAACTTATTTTCCTTCAGTGTCGGCCACTCCCGAAATCCTCAACGTTCGGGAGCTCCAACTGAGATTCGACGATGATGGTATGCTCAACCTTGACTGTCTAAAAGCGGAAGGAGGAGAGGTAGTGGGAAATGGGGATGCATAGTTATACGTTTGGTTTTTTTTATTTATGCTTTTAGAATGTTAATATTTAATATTGTTGTAATATGCTTTTGGTAATTTTTTTTCATATATCCTTTGTTAGCGCTATAGTTTGGGTTACATCAGAGAGCCCTTTTTTCCAGTTTTTTATTTGTTTTTAAGATATTGTGTATCGTAAAGCAATATGAACTTGAGCGTTTCATGTAAGGTTTGCGTACGTTATTCCCAAAATACATGTATGCATTTGTTTATGCGTATGAGATTATGTGCATTACATTTGTGCGGACTTTTAAGTTTATTTTTAATTTTCTATCCCACAGTTGACTCAGCATACTTACGTGCTAGGATGTCATGAATATCGTGCTTCCTTTTGATTGTATTTATGTTAGCTTGTAATTGTATAACTTGCTTATCATTGCCATTCTATGGTGCGTACTGTATTTCGGTGTTTGATTTCCGACAGCAACTTGTATAGTGTTAATGTTCTAACTGTATTACTAACTACGGTATATTTCTGTATTACTAACTGATCTGCCTCGAATGTTCGTAATAATTTTTTCATTGAAAGGGAATAACCCCGTGTTAAATGTACAATAGTTTTACTCAAATCACCAGCACGAAAACGAATAAACTAGGGGCAATTCTCATTTGACTGATCAAAATTTATCCCGCAAATCGCAAAACATCTTCAAGGTAAATAACGCGTACGGAGTACTGTTAAACTTTTATTAAACATTTGGTATATAGAAGCAGGGATGTGTGATAGTGGTAATACAATAATATACAGAAGAAAAATGGCGTTCTATCTAGGGTTACGATAACATTTCAACCCCTGAAGGACTAATAGTTATACAGGAAACCCCGGGAGAAGATGTTCTACATAGTTGGCCAATAAATAACGAGGTAATGATGAGTTACCCGTCAGTTATATGTACACTATAGTCCCCAAAATCAAATGGTCCCGATATACAGTCGGTGAAATGCACGTGAAGGCAGTAGCAGTAGCAAATGAAGTACTATGAAATATGGGAAAAGATCAAAAATGCAAATGAGTCACCAGGAGTACAATTCGGGGAGATCGGAGATGCAGAGAAAGTAATCCTAGCCACGTATTTGATATACAGCCGAACACTGATGCTAATTAACTAAAGCAATAAAACATGGGATAGAAAGGGGAAGATGATCTTAACAACGCAAAAAATAAATAAATAAAAGATAAGTAATAAAACGAGACAGCTCAACTTACAGCGCAATCACTTCTTTAGAAGATCAATATTCTGAATCTTATTGCTGATTTGTGACACCGCATCCCGAATGCCCGCTTTTGCCTCCTGAAACAAGGAGTCACGATCACTTAGGGCGCATTCGAGATGGACATTTCCGGAAAAGAAAAAGCAAACTTTTGGTTCGAGATGGATTTCACCAGAAAAGAATGCAATTGCCACGCTTACACATGCAAATGATCGGCTGATTTTAGTTTCAATTACTGTACATTTGCATTTTCGACAATTATTTTGCATGTTATTTTTTTTCTCGGTGTCCATCTCGAACCACTTTTTTCTTTTCTTTTCCGGAAAATGTCCATCTCGAATGCGCCTTAATGTTATACGTTCGCGTATTTTTACCGCGAAAGTACCATCCATCCAAGTTCACCATTTTACATTAGGTGCTATTGAAAACTGCGATAACATGGATGACTTTCATATGCGGACGCGTAATATAAATACTCTATTAGAAAGAAGCCACGGGGAAGAAAGAGCGCATCAATCGAACACGTACGACTCACGTGAAAAAGAGGCGAATACCAAAACAATTAGGATTCTTTAGTGTCAAAAGTAAGTCGTTGCAAATACAAAACGTGGCAGGAAAAGCGTCCATGCGGGTGGACGTCGTCCAACATCTTAACCGTTCCAAATAGGGCACATACTCTGATGAAGCAAATAGCTTTTACACAATTAAAGGGATCAGCTCACCTTAAATTGTGTCTGTTTTTTTTGTTTCTTTATTTTCTATAAGGGATAATAAAAATTTGGAATAGAAAAAGTAGTGTTCAATTTCAATACTCACGAAGATATTGGGTGATAAAGTGGTGGATTGATCGGGCCGAAATGCAAAAAGGGCAATTATCCTATACAAACAAGGCAGGACAATTGCCCTCTTTGCATTTCGGCCCGATCAATCCACCACTTTATCACCCAATATCTTCGTGAGTATTCAAATTGAACACTACTTTTTGTATTCCAAATTTTTACTATCCCTTATAGAAAATAAAGAAACAAAAAAAACAGACACAATTTAAGGTGAGCTGATCCCTTTAATCTTGCCGCGCATCGTAATAATTAGAACTGAATAATAAGGGTAAACAATATCTTATTATATAAAGTTGGGAGCTTTGTTTGTTTGTTTGTTTGTTTGATTGATTGTGTGTTTGGATGATGTGCGTTACGCTCAGGTTGTAGGATTGGTTCAGTAGTTCACGTTCCCGTGCACTGAGCCATCTCACTTCCCGAGCGCCCCTCTCACAAACGTCCAAAAAAGGCTGCATATGTGGAATATGTGTGGTGTATCGTTCGGGCGTTTCTGCGGCACAAAGGGTTCAAAGACACTCACGGCACAAAACTCAAAGAACGACCAATTTTGAAAACTTGAAATCACGCTTTTTCGTCTAATGCTTTATTTACTCTTATTTTACAAAAATTTTCCATATTGCCTTTCAACGTGAGATTATCCTCACCTTGAGCAACCTACGAGAATCCAGCCCTGAGCTACGCACTCGCAGACTGCATATACTCACTGCATATACTCACCAACGCCATTGCGGATGGCTCACTCGAATGCCACACAAAATGTTGCATTATACTCCAAGGAAGCGGAGTATCGGCCGAGCGATAATGTTCAAGGAACATCCACTTGCTGTGCAACGCCATTGTGGAGCGCTCACATGAGCACCACACAAAAGTTTGCATGTACACCAAGGGCGCGGAGTACATGCCGAGCGATAGAGTTCAAAGAACACCCACTGCAGGGCACCTCCACTGCGGAACGCCCAGTGAACGCTACAAAGGCTGCCATATACAGAATGCTTGCGGGGTATCGTTCGAGCGATTGTGCGGCAAGTAGGCCGAGATCCCTGTTCCATGCAATTCAAGAAGCATATTCGCAATTATAATAATTCCCTGTCAATGGCATCGATGTGTGCGCAACTTGATGTTCCCCGTGGCGCCGGTCCTTATTTAGGAGGAATATAGTCAACAGAAACTAAGTTATATCCCCGTGTTTGATATAGGTGTAGGTTTCAAAAGGAAAATAACAAAAGTGAAACCATTTCCTTCGGACAAATGTTTGCTTCTAACTTATATAGCCCAGCGAAACATTGCGACGTATCATCCAGGCACATTCCTTTTTTTAGGATTTGAAATTTTTTCGTTTTTTTCGATATTGTAGAGTCCAGCAAGTTGCAGACAATTTAGGACGAATATAGTCAACAGAAACTAAGTTCTAACCCGTGTTCAATATTGGTATGGGTTTCAAAAAGAAAAAGAAAGACTGGAGACTCTTTGGATAGAAATGTTTCCTCCTAACTTATATAGCCCAGAGAAACATTGCGGCGTATCAGCCACGCGATATTAAGCTGCTTTTAGGCTTTGGCAATTTTTTCGATGTCCTAGAGTAGAGCAAGTTGCAGACAATTTAGGAGAAATATAGTCAACAGAAACTAAGTTCTTTCCCCAGGAAACTATTCTTGCGAGAAAGAGTTGCCTCTACTTATAGATATAGCCCAGTGAAACATAGCGACCATCAGCGAATATTGGAAAGACGCCTCAGGCGGCGGTAGCCGACTGGTAACATATAATGACAATAACCATACCTTAACATCCTCCATTCGTTGTCCCGCCATCGCGAGTTTGTCCAAAAACTTTGTATTGAAGTTAACCTAAATAATGAATATAATATAATGAATACAATATAATGAATGAATATAATGAATGAAAAATGAATACAATATAAAAAGTGTATTGTTTGAAACAAGTACCGCCTAGTTGACAGATTTCATATTTCTCGTCGGCATCGGCAGCTCAAACCGGCAAACTAGCAGCATTTGCTATAGTTCCTTTCGTACTATAAAAATCGTAATAAACCTCACATACCATCAAACCGTTCAACATATCCATGGTTTCCTTTTGCACATTTCTTGCAATCTCAATGTCGTTGTTGAATCGCACGATTTGCAAGCTGAATGTGGTGGACATAAATAAAACGCAGAATAAGCAACGAACGAATTACCTCAATAATGGATTGTGATTGGGGTAAAGTATACAAGTTATAAATTAAGTATACATGTAATACAAGTTAGTATATGTAAGCTAATAGGACTAACTACCACTCATACTTTCAGAATAAAATGATTAGGAAAATAAATTTCTTAACGTTGGATACTTACTCTTTGTCCGCCAAGCGCTCTTTCTCGCTTTCCAAGCTATCCACCTGCATCTCCAACAGACCGACATTCTTTGTCCAGACCTATAGAAAGATGAAACATGGAGTGAAGCAGAAAAAAACTTGGGAATGGGGGAAGATATCACTGACCAATGACAAACCAAACCAAACGACAAAACAAAATGAAAGAAGGAAACTCCTACACGTGCTTATTAAACTAAAGATCACCTCGTAGCTTAATCTACTATACTCAATTCGCACCTCTCTTTCGCGCTTTCTTTGTCTGTTCTCTCGTTCCTCCTCTTTCTTCATCTTCTCCAGCTTTTCTTCAAGCTCCATGCAGTGTTCCCTGGAAATGTACTACGGTATGATTTATAAGTCAAACGCTTCCAAGAAATCAAAGAATCGTTTACTACAGACCCGAACAACAAAGCACGAGGGAACTTCAAGCAAGCAGAAGGAACTTTTTATGTATTAAAATGTGAACAATCCCTTAGTTTCTTTCCGCTTGAATACAACCACTTGTTACTGTAATGAGCCTAAGCCTAACCGCAGATTACGTGGTAATTATTGGTGAAACTGCACAAGTTTAGTGTTGACTGATTCTACCAAGTGAAGCTAGTGAGGTTATTCATTACAAATAACAAATTAAGTAACTAAGACAACAAGAACCCCTACCGCAACTGTACAATCTCCCGGTCGGCTTGATTGAACGCAGAGTGCGACTCCCGCTTATGATTCTCGATCAGTTGTTGGATTCGCATAATCTAAATGCAACAGTCAACGGCACTTGAAAGGTAAAGTTATCAAAATTCGTCCGGCTTATAGTTTCTTCTCTGCTGAACAAGGACATACCTTCACCACTCAATTTATAATAGAAAGAAAAAAAGTGAATTGGAAGAACGTGAGAACCTAACAAAATAAAGTGTACCACTGGTAAACGTACCAGCTTATGGGAATCGTTAACCACCAGGTTGAGCAGCTCACGAGCATCGGCTGGACACGGTGTTTGCACATCCAACTGCAACTCAAGCACGTACAATGGTACAATTATATTATTCATAAAAAAACTGATCAGTTACAGTATTCATTAAAGCGAACTGACAGCTCCTTTCTCGTTCTCGGGAAGTAATATTTCACGCAAAATTGTTTACCGGCTGTGGGGTTGAACCCGGGACGGGGACCTCTCGAAAGCGAGAGCGCTACCACTCGGCTACGGCTTCTACTGGTGTGGTTTCATCAGGAATTTGTGCACTAGTGCCTAACAGATTTGAAATGAACACTACGAGTAAATCCAAACTACAAGTCTCGGAATGGTTATTAAGCGGGAGATTTAATTTTTGGGTGCGTGGGTGAAATGTATTAGGCTAGCGCAATGGACAATTTTTCTATGTAAAATGCGAGCAGTTATGTTTTTTCTTTGTTATTTTTTCAGTTCCTATCCATTTATGGTATTTTTTTATGTTGCTTTTCATTGATAAAATTATTTAAACTTAAACTATTTTTGGTGAAAAACCCTAAACTGGGTGTCATTTCGCTTTAACAGCTAAATTGATACACGTGCCAACATATGATACTCCAGATTCGTCGTTCACAAGCAGGGCTTTTGCACATCCAACTTTTCAACTAAACTTGAACACAAGTCGAAGAAGCAAAGTTGAAACTATGGTTGAAACCTTGAAAACTCTTGCATTCACACTAAATTGGAAAACTAATAACCTACCTCATTAAAACTGGCACCGGCCGAGTTCACTTTTCTCTCAATGTCGATAACGGAGCGGTACCACTCTTGGTAACGCACAACAGCCTTAAAACGGCTACAGTAGTAGACACATCATACATAAGTGTAGCAACAACAGTAGGCATTTCACCAATACAGCTCTCAACTATGTGTTCGCTAGATTCTGCGGACATTTTCAGGCACGGGACGTACGCACAGTTTAGTAATCTGCAGAATGTGGGTCAAATGTCAAATCTTACCTCTTTGAACGCGGCCTTCACTTTGGGAGTCTCCTTCCATAAATCCTTAGCCAACAGGTCGCTGACATCGCTCAGATTCGACAGCTCGTCCTTATTCTTAAGAAGACATTTTTGTGCTATTACTACAATCGTAATACTAACTAATGCCATTCAAACACAGAACAAATCTACAGCATGCGAGCAAGGCTATCTCCCAAGCAGTGTATGCCTATGCAGCCCCAGCCTGGTCCAGCTTCGTCTCCACCTCCGCCATTGACTCGATCCAGCGTGCCCAGAATGCAGCCCTCAGAACCATCACAGGGAACCACAAAATGGCAGACATCGATCACCTCCACTCAGAGGCAAAGATAATGCAAGTCCGCAGCCATCTGGACATGCTCTCCGCTCAATTCCTCGCTCGCTCCTCTGATCCGAGCCACGCCTGTCACGGAATCCTGCAGAAGCCCCTTCCGCCTCGCAACATGAAAGCGAGCACCCGCATGGCCCATAAGAACACGGTCATGGCAGCTATCGCAGGAGCCTCCGACCCAAGCTGCGCAAAGGCAGTCGCCGGCGCAGTCCACACCATAGCAGTCGCCGAGGAAAAACGCACACTCAAGCCACCCGCCATCCTGGGGGGGAGACCGCCACCAGACATCCACAAAGAAGAAGCAGATCTTCCGCGAAACGTCAGATGCACCCTCAGCCAACTCCGCTCCGGTCACAGCAGATTCACGAACCACTACCTCCATCGTGTTGACGACAGTGTTCCAGACTCCTGCCCAGATTGTGGAAACAGCCCCCACGACGTCCACCACCTCTTCACATGCCCCGCCCACCCCACGACGCTCATTCCTACCAACCTATGGAATCAGCCACGGGAAGTGGCAACATTTTTAGGCCTCTTATAGCCCATCTCGCGAGGATGATCAACCACGCTGGCTGCCTCCGGCAACAACAACAACAACAGCATGCGAGCACGGGATAGAACAAAGTTAAACGTGAAGGCAGAGGTAGATATTCCACCTAGCTCTTTTAGTAATGTCATCGTCATCTCAAAGCGAAATACTGGTCGGTTTTTGAAACGCATCGAGTACACCAGCATTATTATGCAGCTTATGCAAATGAACATAAAATTAGAATAAATAAACAATTCTACAACACTCTACAACACATGTAGATAGAATAAAGAACAATATAATGGATAAGGAAATCCTCGCAATGACGTGCAGATTCATCAGACAAGTTATTCCCCTTTTTGCGAAAAGTAAAAGGATTAAAAAAACCAACTGCAGCAATTTCCCTCATCAGTTTCCTCGCCTCGTCACCCGATAGTCCATGGCCAACGTTTTGCTGATTGATGAGCTCCTGTTTCTGAGCCACCTAAAAACATGAAACATGTTATTATATAAAAGAGTAACTGTAGCGTAATTTGCATACCGATGTGCGTTACGGAAACGCAAATTTCGTGTTCGGGTATAAAAAGAGCTTCGCAGCTCAATATCGAAGTATGCATATGCAATTGTTTCCTATTATGTGAATTTCTTATGATCGTTTGAAGCTTTGTATATAAGTATGCACATGCTAAGGGCGCGTTCGGGTTGCTCTTTCCGAAAGGAAAACATGCAAATTTATCGTTCGGGTTGGCTGTTTCCGAAAGGATTTAATGCTTTGAAAAAGCCAAAAATACAGTATGAATTTGCATGTTAACCATGCTAATTCATACATTTGCATGTTCAACATGCAAATTCATACTGTGTTTTTTGCTTTCTCAAAGCATTAAATCCTTTCGGAAAGATCCAACCCGAACGATAAATTTGCATGTTTTCCTTTCGGAAAGAGCAACCCGAACGCGCCCTAAACCAATCACATTTACATGTAAGTCGCCTCAGGCAGCGGCAGCCGACTGGTTTTTAATATTAGAAAGTTTACATGTCTGTCTGTTACTCTGTCTGTTTGATTGTGAGACTTCACGAAAATAAATTATCTACGTTACAGGGGCATACTTTCAATCAATTATGTGTTTTAGTGTATTATTACATAAACCTTTAAGATACGTTTCGGGAGCTTCATGTTTTTCCTTTACTCTGTTCACTCAACAGAGAACAGGCTTCACCTCTCAACTCTACGAGACCTGCCTAGTTCTAGTTCTAACTTATCTTAACCGCCTTAAAATCAGAATAACATACGCTGTCTTGCAATCGTTTCAGTTCCTCTTCCGCGACATCCAATGACCTCTTATTCTCATCCTGAACAGAGAAAACTGTAGTTGGCGCTTCAGAAAAATTCAATCTATAGTTGGCGCTTCAAGTTCAATTCAAAACCACTGACTTAGTGTTACTGAACGTTCATATTGAGAGTACGCGATTTACGTTATAATGCAACAAAGTTCCAAGTTCCAACAATTACTTAGATATTTCAAAATCTTAATCTTACATAAGCACGTTCGTACTGAGGCACGGTTCGTTCCAAGTCTGCCAGGTACGATTGTGCGGCTCTGATATCCGCGTGCAAAGAGGTTACTTCGTGCTTCAGCACCTCTTCCTTGCCGTGCTAAACGAAGAAGACAAGAAGACCTATACTAGAGTAAGTCCGCAAGTTTTCGCATTAAACAAAAAAGATCCACACAGTAAGCACAGAGTTACCAACGGTAAGGTGCTTCTACAAATCAATAATGGAATATTCTTCGAACATGCCTTCAGGTACAACCTGGTCGGTGAATCCGAAGTTGATTTCTGTCTATTTATGCTACTTTGTGGTACCACCCCTCCAAGTCACCGCCTCAAAACTCGGTGTTCGGATTTTAGGCTGTGACTTGAGAGCCGAGGGCACTAGAGAGAAAACATATTCATAATAAACGAAGGAAACTCACGTCATTCTTCATGGCTTCAATTTCTTCCTGGATTAGCGCATTGGCAGCCTCCGTCTCTTTTAATTGACCATCAACATTGCAATTGTCCTCAAGTAGTCTACGGAAGGACGCAATGTTCCTAGAAGAGAAAATCATGAGCATAAACCAAACTTAAACTCAAACAGAAGACTTGCACTGCAAAATCCGAATGCAAAAAAAAAGAATGGAAATGATATACTTATTGATAAATTCCTCATCTGGTTGAACATTCTGCATGAAGCTCTCACGAAATGCAGCCTGCAGGCTCAAATACTTGATCTAAAAAGTATACTGTTCCGGTGGACAAGCCTTGATTGAAACCGCAATATACTTCTACGATCTATAAATTCTATATATACATACTCCCTGCCTATAAACCGCTGTACCTGCTCAGAACCTCTGCGGAATATGTCATAAGCCAAATTTCAACACTATACAGTTACCACCCTTGAATAAAGGGTGCACGCTCTTGAGGAGGCGTAAAAGGTTTATATTTATTTATTACGGAATACTTACGGTCCGATGTCCAGCCTCATTGTTGGTTCTCTGTTCGTCAGTCGTCAACAAAATATCAGATGGAACTACGGAGTTGTACATCTAAAAGAAGCATAAGCAATTAGCACAAGTCCCTGATAATACGGAAATGTTTTTTTACCCCAGAACCCGCCGGCGAGCCACCGCCGGAATTAGAATGTTGCATAAACGTGGAGGACCCATGGCTGAACCAAATTCAAATACACAAATTTGGAAATAAAACCTTCGAAGATCTTCTAGTCCTCTAATCCAAGCCGTGAGTGGTTGGTGCGTGATTTTACGCATCACTTCGTTGGAACATTGTAATTACACCATACACAGAGCAATAGAGCATACTTAAGGGTAACGTTAGAGTGATCAGTGCATTCGTCAGGGAAAACTCTCTAGTAAAACTAAGGACAACCAAATACCTGAACATAGTCGATGAGCCAGACAAGAGCCGCGCACAGATGAGGCCACACGTGCGGTGCGGAAACAGTTGCATAGAAGACGGCTTTATGCTGGGTGAATAACCGAGACCTTTGAAGATTTTGGGCACCTGTGGTAGAGGAAAGACATCAGAAGCCGAATTCAACTATTCACAACAAACGCTTTTTAAAAAACTTATTTTTAACAGGAAATATCACATTATTTGCTAAAGGCATTGATTCAAGGTATGTCCAAACAAAACAGTTTGGTTTCTTTTGATTTGAAAACAATTTCTTTTGCAACAATATTCCAAATGCAGAATATCCAAACTCAATGCTAATCTTATCGGCGTCTATGTGCGTTTATATGTTCGTTTTTTTCATCCCCTGATGAACATCTTTTGGTGTATTTAATAAATAACAAATAACACCGTGATTCTCACGGGTGGGTATTCCCTGGAGACAGAAAATAGCATTCTGACGTGAGAGAATGGAGCCGACTATGGAATACAAAATGAAATCCCCAAGTGATGGTACAGATGTGTTATATTTTCCCAAATTACTTGTCACACTTCTAAAATTTATCTGTAATATATCGCTTTTGCTCTTTCAGCATAAACTGCTCAATACAAGAAGAAAAACAAACCTCGTCCTCCATTTTGCCCACTTTGTAGTTCGCATCGAGAGACTGATAAATGCACTCGAAAATCATTCCAAAATCGGTCTTCGTGGGCGACTTTACCACATTTTCGGGCAGATCCGTCATTCCGCAATGGTCGTGCAGAAAACTATATTGAAAATATATTGAAGGATCAATAAAAAAGGAGAATGTACCGCACTGACGAGACCAGCCCACGGTATACTTTCTTTACTTATAAATTTATTATTCCCTTGTATGTTTCCTCTTTTATTAGGTATGTTTAGGTTTGCGTATGTTTCAGTTGTTTAGATAAAAAAATGTGCCTAACGCACTAGTTATTCGATACATATCAATTACCTCAGAATTTTTCTCTGCATTGCAACTTGATATTCCTTTGATCCTATCGGACGATTATCCTGAAAAGGGAAAATTCATGTCATCAGTCATCAAGCATTCACAATGAAGAGGATTGACTCAAGCCACTATCAACCTGAAACTCCATATCATCGGCGAGTACAAAACGCGAGTCAGCCATAGGCGGCACCCCCCCCCCCGGCTAAGATGCGCGGCGTGGGCGTGGTCGTGCGCGAGCGCCAGCTGGCGCAACTACCGCGCGGACGTGCCTTCTGTAAAAAGTGCGCCTCAGTTGTGCCAACTGGAAGTGAACCTGTTGCTCACCAACCACCGCGCACCTTAGAAGTGGCGCGCCGCGCCCTCATGGCGGTCCTGCGCTGAGTTTCACCAGTGACACAAAATGGTTACATCCCAATGAGTCAATTTACCCCCTACCTATCGGCTAATACTGTTTCCATATATACCATTAGCATTATGCTTCAGCATTACCACAAGGAAAAGAGAAAGCGAAAGGACTGAGAAACGTAGTATGTAACTTTCAGAACAACGGAGTAGGTGGGTGCAAATACCTTCATTGCTGGAGGTTTGAAGTAAGAAGAGCGGCTGCCACTTGTTGCATATCCCGCCAACGAAAAACGATCAGAGGCTATGCTGAAAACTTGAAATTGATCAAAGTTGTCGAAACCTGACGTCCACGTTCCTGCGTCTCGTCAACACCTCATAATGTAAAATCTAACATTTGATATCACGTCATAATTTATGTTTAACTTACGGTGTCTTCTTAACAGAGCTGGGCAGAACATTTGACGTACGAATCTTATGTGCAACCGGGGTGCGGTTCTGTCCATCGCCAAATTTTCGATTCATCTAGGCGAAGAAGGGATTAGTACCACGGGGATAGACATGAGGATAAAAATAATCTTCTGGCCATCGCAGCAATGCACGGAAAGCAAAGAGAACAACAAACATAGAGGCACAAAAGGAAAGATTATAAAGATCGAATAGGAGAGAAGCACAGCATAAAGAAAATAAAGAAAATATAAAGAAAGAAAGCGAAGATACAACGACAATAACAAAAAAAGAAAGAACAAAACAACCGGGCCATAATTCAAACGGGTTCTGTTCGCGCCTAAATTTTACCGCCAACTCGGGCCCAGGCAGGATCGCGGACAATCTGGACCTCAGGCGGGAATGCCTACCGCTTCGCCGCAGTGTCCGCCTAACGGGATTACTGTAATCACGGCGGGAATGCCGCAGAACCGTGCATTAAACGTGCATTGCTATATTTTGAAAAATGCAAAGGGCGGGAAGCTCAAATTAAACTTGGAAAATTTTTTGGAACTTTTCGAAGTTTCATGTTTTTTCTCTCTATTGTTGTTATTTTCTCTGTCATGTTTCGTTGTGAAGGCTGTTTGATTTAGAGTTTGTACGTTCTTGGCAGCTACTTGCTACGCCCCTCTCCAACCATTCCACACCCGTTACGTAAGTTTACTTCTTTTGGAAACATTTATATTGTCAAACGAGGCGTTGTTTGCTCGTATAGTGTTCCAAGTGAACTATTTTAAGGTTCAATGTTATCGATGCTGGACGTGATCGGCTGCACTGAAGAGCAGGCTGTTCCAACGCGTTTTAGCTCGTCCGCTATAGTGAGTTAGTTTTTTTCTATGCAATTGTAGACGTATGTTGTAATGTTCTTGGTTATTCTGTGTACTTTCAGGACTCATTTGCCTTCTCACGCCGAGTCTTTGGGCACGATAGCTTGCTTTTGGGTAGTGTTTTATCATGTAGCAACGCTGTGTCTATGATCTGTCTCTCTACTTTAGATTCGTGCAATGCATGCTATATACATTCGCATAACGAATACTTTCATATTACTTAAAACGTGATGTTCAAATTGGCTTTTTAGATCGCAATTTTTATTGGTGGACGTTTGCTGCCAAGCTGGATGGCGACCAACAACCAACTTCTAGTAAAATCTTCTCACACGCATGCAAAGCTCGCGGTCAGTTTCGTAGTTATTCGCAGTTATTTGTCCCGTAACGAATTTAACACCTTGATTTTTTTACGTATTTACTACTAGCTAAATTGCTTTATAACATTCTATCCTTTAAATTGTGCTTAGTGTCTCTGTTTAGTCTGTTTAGCTAAGCCTGGGAAGGGGACTATAAAGACATATTCGGTGGCGTTTTACTGACTTATTTTAAAACGGTTCGTTTGCTCGCCATTGCACTATACAATATACATGTACACTGTGCTCTTATTGCGTTTCAATTGTATCGCGTACCGATGTTCCGTTTAGACATCGACATCGTTGGATTGGTGACCGCTATGAACAGCGTTTTTTATCACTAACGTTGCAATATGGCGAGGATTCTAAAAAAGGTAAAAAAAAAAAAAATCTTGTTTGTTCCATCCCGTACTCCAATTTCCATACTTTATTTCGCGTGTTAATATTTAAAGTACTACTGTTCCAGCAAACCAACCACGAGGACACCTTCTCTGATTTGGTTCGAATTGCAAGTACCTCGGTATTTTACGCAAACTTTTCCCGCCCTACTGGATGGAATTCAAACATCAGGTATATTGATTTCCTAATTTCCATATAAAAAATTTGTGAAGCACCTCTACCCGTACCCGTTCTATGTTTATTACATATAACTTCAGGTCCGCCGTCACCTGAATGGCTGTATTAAGGAACTTGTTTCTATACCACAATACGACACCCCCTGACCCTCTGGTTAACCGCACTGTCAGCACACGCGCAGGTAAGATATTTAGATTTGGGGAGTGCTGCAAGTGTGTAAATAATCACCACACACAAATAATTGCACCGTTGTTTTACTTGTAGTTACATGAATAAGATTAATATTTTGGATGTGAATTGATTAGGGATGGAAGTACACCATGCAGTCTACATTTACACTCTACACTGTTGTATTAATTTCTAATATTTCAGGGACAAGGTCACTACGATATGCTCTTCTAACCAAAAGGGACAATGACCGCATGCAGGAGCCGGAATCTGCCCCGGCCAGTCGATAACTCATGAATGTGGACGAACTGAGTTGTGCACGGCAATCACACGAATACGAACGGTCAGGTTTTCCCTGGTGAAGGCTTCTCCTTCTGCTTTCCCTCCTTAGGAGGTTTGCTAGTGGAAAAAACGACTGTCTGTATATGTAGTGCAAGTTTTTTTTATTATCATTACAAGTAAGTTATTGTAGGTGTATTACGCTTCAATAACTTCCAAAAATATTTTTATATATTGTCCGAGTTCCGAGTTCATATCTCACTAATTAGAACTGAAGTCACTTTACGGCCCTTGAAGATTGTACTTTTGTATTTAATTATACGGATATATAGGACTCTCCACAAGTTTATATATTTTTTGACCTCATTAAGTTTATAGTATTATCCGCTTTTCTTGCTATAATTTATATTCTTTACGTCTCTGTTGGCCTAAGAATTGCGTTGATGTAGTATACCCTTGCCATTGTCCCGAGAGCCTAGTAGTAGTAATTATCGAACCATTATCATTATCGCGTGTTAGTATGTATATCATATAGTATTTGTTCATGTTCTATATTCTATAGTAAGTATATCTCATAGTATAGGTAATATGTATGTATATCCTATAGTAGTAGTAAGTAGTATGTATGTCCTATAGTAGTAGTATGTGTATGTATATCCTACAGTAGTAGTATGTTTGTCCAATAGTAGCAGTGTGTATGCATAACCCATACCATAGTAGTAGTATTTGTCCTATAGCAGTAGTATGTATATGTATATCCTGTATTAGTAGTAGTATGTATATCCTATACAGTGTTAGTATGTATAGAACATTTGATTACTACACTATATTTAGTGTCTTATTACGCCATTTCTTCCATTTCGCAATAATTAATAGGATATCGACTGAACTTTTCCTTTATTTTTATTAATAGGAGACGCTGAATCACTTTCACAGGTTCTAGTATGAATAAACTATTTATTATACACGCCTTTCTTATCTACTGGTGATACAGGACAATATAATGCATTCAGAAGGAAGGAAGGAAGCCGGGGAAGCCCTGGCAAAAATGCTAAATTTCTGCAAATTGCCGGCACTTTGCATGCACCCCGCCTCTTTCCTGCGGCAGGGTCCACAGGCAGGAATGCCTACACAGAGGAGGCGGGATGTCCGGCACCCTGCCGCAGTGTCTGCCTTTTGTCTGTCCGCGATCCTGCCCGGGGCCAGCCGAGAACCGGTGCGAAAGCAATGCTAATTAGCCGCAAATTTGCATGCAATGTGTGCTAAAATGAGGGTGCGAAAGAATGAGGGTCCGAAACGCGGCCCGCGGCCTGTGGCCGGTCGTCACTCCTCACGTATTTTGATTCATCAAATAAAGTCGGAGCTTAAAATATACTCCAAACTTGCTTTAGTGTTTTTCTGCTGAGAATTACATTAGGAGTGGACATTAGTAGTATTTTTCATCGCTACCCACACCTGGTAACATGATCATAATAAATACCAGGTGGTCCAGTCCTAACCCATGAGTCGGTTTTTACGAAGAGTGATGCCCTAAATAAAAAAATGGTACTCCGGTTCATCCAGGTTTACTGTATCTTACGTTGTATTCCTTTCAAGCGGCTTAACCCACTTTCTTCATTATTACACTAGTGGGTTAGTCGTTAGTCGTTTTCACTCCCAATTACCCCAATTTGCAATTATTACCCAAAATCCAAATGCTAATGGGATAGCACGATAGCATCACCCCAGTTTTTCTTTGCATATGGTATTGGTGTAGTGGTGTTAAATTTTTCCTTTTATATGGCTTCCCTGGTTGAGATTATAATTATGAGGAATTTCGGTCGCCATGTTAATTGAACATGGCAGGAGTATTATTCTTCAGAATGGTTTAGAGTACAGTACATCTGTTAGGGTAGTAAAGTCAAGGCTAAGAATGTTTAGATTACCCAGATATGGCCGCGTTTCGGGCCCTCCCGTACTTTAGAACTACGGCTTATTGGGTAAGACACCTTTTGGAATACCCTGGAATACCGGGCAACCGTGGAATACCCTGGGCAACCGTGGAATACCTGGGCAACCGCGGAATACCCTGGAATACCGTGGAATACCCTGCGCAGCCATATACATATGCTCGGAACTAAAAAAAAACTTTCATCATTTATCTTTACTTCAGCGCTAATTTTTCTTTACTACCTAGGTGCTCCTTTTATCTTTTTTTTTCATATTTTCAAAATCATAGACCATGAAGCTTCCTTCGCTCTTCACTTCTTCACAAACCAGAAGTAAACAACAGGCGCACATTATACTGACCCAACGCGTCTGGAGCGCGGCGAAAAAAGGGATCCACCCAGATTTCGCCGTACACTTCGTCCAGTCATTGCGGACACTCGCCAGGTCCGCGCAAGTGCACCGACTACAATTTAGATATCACGATTACTTATTTTTAGTTTGTAATGGAACAAATGCATGATATATACTATATCTATCTACCATTATATAAAGAGTAAGGAAAATCGTGTCTGTCGACTTTGCGCCGTGCCCGTTCCTCAACTAAGAAAGCGGGTAGAATGGGACCGGACTCAATGTACCAGAATGGTGGCACAATAGATTGACCAAGATTTACATCATGGAAAATCGATCGATAACTAATTAAATCGATAATTCAAAGTTAATGCTTGGGGACACCTAAAAATCAAAGCGCGCGCCGGCCTTCAATAACCACCCCACCACCTACAAGAATAAAACCGCAATAACGGAAAATAGTTGCAACGCTTCAACTTGAACAAATTACGATCAATTTTGTTCATTGGTTCTTCGGAACATCGATTACGCAAGTTGGAGCGTGAGTGCCACAGAAATACGTACTGCATTTTGAACAGGCATTGCACGAGTGTTGAAAATTCAATTTCTACTATATTGAACTTTAGGCGTAGGCTTAGGGCCTAAGGCATCGTAGACTAAAGGGTAGATCTAGTCAACGGTGTGGTTGCTCGAGACAATGGTGCACTGATTCGACACCACTTGTGAACGCTACAAACGTTGGCAACAAATTGAGCAATGTGGCAGGGTGTCTAATCGAAATTTAGCGTCCCATACTCCCGTCAACGAAACTCAAGAGTTGCGCGCGGCAACAGTTTGGGGGTGTTTCCCGCAAAAGAATTTGATGCGCGGCGCAAAAGTTTTTTCACCGTCTCTGGTTGCCGTTTTGGTGCGGGAAACACCCCCAAACCGTTGCCGAAAAGGTGCGGAAACGGTGCGGGAAAAGTAGCAACTGCAAAAAGAAAGCAGCGTGTTGGATGCGAACTGTAAATGGCTGATCCCCCGAACAAAGTACAAGGATATTGCATGATCATTTATCCCAAACAATAACATAATAATACACAGTAAAGTACTTCCTGCCATGACGCGATGTTTCGCGGGGGCGCCGACCAACCAGTATAAAACCCTGGGAGGCGGAGCCTACAGGGCCCGGAGGCCCGGGAGCTTCTCGACTCTAGGAGGCTTGATCCTAGGCACCTAGGCTATCTTTTCCCCAATGTAGAAACCCCCCCACACGCTACCTGCCACCTGTTTAAAGGATCGCAGTCACTCCAAAATCATAATTTTGCTTCGAGTTTACTTGAATTTAGTAAAGAATAAGGAAAAATACTTTACCAAAACCTAATAATTTGAATTTCAACTCAGGGAGTGAACAAGTAGAAAAGTATTTCTACTTAACTACCGCGGGATTATGAAACGTGTAGTGATATGCCTGCAGACCCTTGCAGTATATGTAAAGATATAATATGCAGATATTTGCCGAAATAATTTGCATACTCCCGCATCGGAAAGCAGCTGTATGAACACGTTTCATAATCCCGCGGTAATTAAGTAGAACTACTTTTCTACTTGTTCACTCCCTGAGTTGGAATTCAAATTATTCGGTTTTGGTAAAGTATTTGTCTCTATCCTTTACTAAATACAAGTAAACTCGAAGAAAAACGACGATTTTGTAGTGACTGCGATCCTTTAATATTAAACAGGTGGCAGGTAGCGTGTGGGGGGGTTTCTACATTGGGGAAAAGATAGCCTAGGATCAAGCCTCCTAGAGTCGAGAAGCTCCCGGGCCTCCGGGCCCTGTAGGCTCCGCCTCCCAGGGTTTTATACTGGTTGGTCGGCGCCCCCGCGAAACATCGCGTCATGGCAGGAAGTACTTTACTGTGTATTATTATGTTATTGTTTGGGATAAATGATCATGCAATATCCTTGTACTTTGTTCGGGGGATCAGCCATTTACACCTACCATACCCCGCTAAGTCCGTCCTCGGACTTAGACAAGAGAAAGTGGGGTATCAAGTTGAGACTTGGATAATTTTGCATGTGAATTAACAATTCACTGATGTCGTTGGTATTCGGTTTGGGATACCGGAAGGACTCAACAAAATTTTTTATTCGAGTAAGCAACTAGCGGAAATGAGACATTGGTTTTGGTATTGTGTGGATCAGATAGTGCCTGCTCGTCCGATTTAGGTTGTCCCTGAAGTTTCGAAGTTGTAGACAACGCATACGCAGCTCTTGTTGCTTGCTAAAGCACTGGTTCCTTCAGCCTACCTACGTAAATGAGAGGTTGTTTCTATGTGTGGTATAGGGTGGAATTGGTCAGCGGAGCTGGAGGGCTTAGATTTGTGGGCAGGGTTGCACTCCTGGTGATGTAGACGAAGACCTCAAGTTTGTTGAAGAACATCTTGATTTTGACGAATGCGACCGTGAAGTCCTCCACTCCAGTCGGATTCGTCGGATGAAGACGTTAATGTCGGACAGGGACGCTTTCCATATCCTCGTCGGGTTTCCATGATTTTGTCGATGTGCTTCCTAAAAGTTCTTTGAAGAGCTTATTCTCGGATGGGAAATTAGTGGCGGAACATTATGTATCTTTTGATGAATCAGTATTTACATATTTAAATGTTATGATAATACTAGTAATAATAGAAACCCTAATTTTGTGGTGGGTTGTTAGGAGGAATGGTAACTATAACTCACAGGATATCGCGCAAACGTCCCACTTTACATTTGTGTTTCCATTTGTATGCACACCCGGAAGTATATGATATTGTCCTGACAATGGTTCCCTTTGATCTGTGTGTTTTCCCTGATCCTAGGTTGAAGTAGTGAAGCACTAGTTGACGGTCTGCTAAATTTGTTATTAATTCTCTCTCGAAAAGATTTCTCAAAGCGATTCATCTCGGCATGAAAAATGATCTGGTGTCTAATAAAAACATTTCCTTTCTATCAACAGGGACTGACTGCACTTGCTTATTTGGAAAGTTATCGAGATAAGTCTACCTATCCGTGTTTCGGAGCAAAGTATCTGCGAATAGAAAGTTTGCGTTGGAATTAGCAATTCCTTCTTATTACTAGATCGTGCCTCGGAGCCTTACGCGTTTTGCTTCGGTTTGTTTGTTGATACATTGTTGTCCAAATGAAAATTACCTTTTTTTTTAAGAGTCATCCTTCGCCTTCGTTGAGGTATAATTTATGTGATAGCAGAGGACGCAGCATATGGACGTTTTGAACCATGTGGTTTTCTTCGTCAGGTTGCCCTAGAATAAGACTAGGGAATCCTGAAAGCTAAAAAGTTTAAGTCCAGTTGGCAATCATAATGGTTTTCGTCGGGGAGCCCATTGCGGCAGCTACAGCGGTAGACAGTGTATTGCTACAACTTTGTTTCTTAGTTGGCGCGAGGCCTTGGCAGACGACGGGCTACGTACAATTTAAATTCGTTATCGCTATCATCAGCGTGCGAAAAAAAAATGCCTTTTGGTTGGAGAGGCAGATAGGTTTGCGAGCGGAATTACATTCCAATTGACAGGAGAAGTTGTATGTGGCTGGATCGAATCTGTTGCTTATGCAGGGGTCTGGCAGCCTGAGCCTGACTCATCTGGTCGACGATTTGCTCAGGCTTACATTCGTACTGTAGTTTCGGCGTGCTCGGTGCTCGGCATGCGAGACAAGACGAATGTACATGTGAAGTCAATAATAAGCGGGTCTATTTGCGTTGTATTATGGATTTTTTTTGTACTCGGGATTCTAAAGTTTTTCTAAAAGAAAGCGACAATTTCCAAGTAAGTTAGTTTGATTGGGTTAGGAATCGAAAGTTGATAACTTCTAATTCTCCCAGGCCAGAATATGTGATTGTTTTTTCCATGCTTACAAATGTGAGTTATGATTGCGCGAGACAGCGGGGTCCTCTTTCAAAAAAGACGAAAAGGGTAGATTTGCGTTCCTCGTTACACGAGGGAAGGAGACGAAACAGAAAGTTTACTGTACTTCTTCAATGGCAAACTGTAGAACGGGATGTAAACTAATTAAAAATGGAAAACGCATCGAAAATACGGGATTTGAAAATATTGCATATGTTCCAGTGAGAACATGGTGTAAAAAAACTTTGAATAAAATACTGACCGATTCCACGCGATAATTTGCCGTCTATATTTGGTCCAATCCAAAAGTCGTAGCATTGCTAATAATGATTCAAGATCGCAGTTCGCACCACTATTCACTTCCAAGAGCGCTATGAATGCTCGAGACAGCGGGGTTCTTTCTCAGAAAGACAGAAAAGTTTGATCAGTCTACAAACGAGTCGGACTACTGTACTCGATGACAGGGAAGCTGTGATGTGATAAGACATAAGAATGGGTGGCGATCTAATTAGAAATATAACCGATGATACGAACTCTTTCTTCAGTATGCATTTGGTGTGAGAGTTACCAAGCAAAAAATAGCTGGTCTACAACTAAAAAACTGTCTACTGGCTTGAATAAAATATACTGACCGCATCCATTCGAAACTTCGTCATCCATGTTTGGTCCTTTTTTTTTCTACCTTGGTGTTATCGGTGGAAGACGCCTTGACAACCGACTGGCTGAGTGTACAAGATAAATTCTCCATTACTATAAATGGCTTGTAAAAAAATGTCTTTGGTTGGAAGCTGGCCCTACTTAGAGCGACATATAGATTTGCGTGCGGAATTACATTCCGATTGGCTGCAGAAGTTGTACATGGTTGTTGTTTCCATTGTCGGTGCTTGCGTTTCACACGGCTGTCTTTGATCGCATACTGTAGTTTCCGCGGGCTTGGTGTGTCAGGCGAACTAGAATGCAAAGACAAGAGCAGAGGGGTTTATGCGCGGTGACGGATGTACTAGGAGTTATTTTTTTTTTTTTTTTAGAAAAAATTTAAATTTCCAAGTATTGGTTGCCAAGTATTGATTTTGATTGTGGTTAGGACTCGAACGTAGACAATTTCTCAGGGTGGAAAAGAAAGGCAGATTTTTTTTGTTATTGCTTGCAAATGAAAATGAGTGTTATGATTGTGCGAGATGACGGGGTCCTTTGTCAGGTAGACGGAAAGGATAGATTTGCATGCCTCGTTGCACGAGGGAAGAGACAGAAAGGTCACTCCAAAAGTGAGTCAGTCTACTGTACTCGTTGAATTTTCGCCTCAACAATTTCATGTTCAAAATTCAGGTCTGCAAAAAGTTGTTTCTCTCTCTTTTTTCTAGTTATACATAGTTGTTATAAGCATGAACAACGTCCCTTGCGTTGGTAAAATACCAGTAAAGCATAGCTGCATTGATTAACTTTTTGTTCGTTGTCGACAGTAAGCTTGTCAGAAAAAGACCTCATTACCTGTTCCCCCATTCTCACATCCCACACCACCCACAAAAACATTAGCGTTGTAAAAAAAAGAAGTGGTGGTTATATTGTCGCCCAAATAAAATAATTTATTTATTAGTTTTTAAATGAAAAGAAAGATTGATTGCGTGTGCCAAGTTAACTTGACGTCAAGTACAGTACGACAGTACAGTCAATTGCTGCTGACCGTGCTGACCGCGTTTCGGACCCTCCCGCGTTTCGGACCCTGTAGAACTACGGTAGTACGAGTGCATTTCAAAATGTAATGAAGATAAATATTCCCGATTTTAGTTTTGTAGACTTCCCATTCCCAGTGCAATAGGCGCTGCTTATCACGATTACTTATTTTTAGTTTGTAATGGAACAAATGCATGATATCTTATTATATAAAGGAGAAGCGTTTACTTTTTTTGTTTGAAGCCGCGTGTGAACGCAACGAAATCCTTTCATAAAGAAAATTTCCTATTCACAATCGAATGAGAACATACAAACTCTTTACCGCTGGCGGGATTCGAACCCACAGCAGCACACAATCTCTCGCTTTACAGCCCACCGCTCTACCTGCTGAGCTATGCTAGCTTATCACAAGGATAATCCTCTGGCCTACATACAGCACCTTCAATAGCAAATTTGCATGGTAGCATTAGTCGAGTGGTGATCCAAACTGATTATTATACGTTTCCACAATCAGAGACGTGTGAATGTGTGGGAGGAGAAAGAGACGAGAGTTAACTTTTTAAATTGTAGCAATCCTTTTTTTTAATAGGGAAACAATCGGCCGAAGGCCGATTCCTCCAGTCGGAGAAGAGCCCGTAGGGCTTTTCGAACGGCTGGTACAAGAATAAACCCGCAACAACGGAAAATAATTGCAACGCTTCAACTTGAACAAATTACGATCAATTTTGTACTTTGGTGATTAAAGCGGAATGCTAGCCCCTTTGGAAAATTTGCATATGATAAGGAAATCCTATGTATCCTATGCTAATTTTGTACGCTCGTCCACGGCAATCGTACAAAATTAGCATAGGATACATAGGATTTGCTTATCATATGCAAATGTTCCAAAGAGGCTAGCATTTCGCTTTAAGCAAGTTGGAGTGTGAGATGTGAGTGGCACAGAAATACGTACTGCATTTTGAACAGGCATTCCACGAGTGTTGAAAATTCAATTTCTACTTATATTGAGCTTTAGGCGTAGGCTTAGGGCCTAAGGCATCGTAGACTAAAGGGTAGATCTAGTCAACGGTGTAGTTGCTTGAGACAATGGTGCACTGATTCGACACCGTGAACGCGACAAACGTTGGCAACAAATTGAGCAATGCGGCAGGGTGTCTAACCGAAATTTAGCGTCCCATACTAGCATACATAAGGGTAGATTGTCTAGGCGCTAGGCATCCAGACTTTCAAATCTTTAATAAAAAAGAAAATTCCATCTTACAATGTCACAATCATTCACAATCATTACACTGGCTTCTGGTGTCGCAGTGGACTAGATAATGAAGATTAGCGTTCATGGCTTCGCAATTTTTAATAGACATCTTGAGGATTGCGTTGTTCAGCTCCGAGTCTTTTACCTGAAGATCATAGATATAGAAGTTGCGCGCCGTATTCCAACTGCGTGTGCGCACTTTTTTCATACCCGCCTGCACGCCATGCTGTTGCCTCTTATACGCCAATTTTCTCGTTCTCTGGTTCGCGAAATGTTTATCTTCGGAAAGGTCTAGTACGTGTTCAAACATTGCTCCCCGGACAGCAATTATTGTACTGCCATTCAATTTAGCTAACTTGAGGAAGTGCAAGATTACCTCTAGTAAACCGTTCGAATTGGCTATACAGGCTGTTCGGTATGCTGTACCTAAGATATCACAAGAACATTGAGCCTTCCCGAGTCCCAGGAAAGACTACCGCTAGCGCACCGGGGCGTCAAATGTTTTCCATAGAAAAAACTGTCAGATAGTTCGTGTCCAAATAATGACTTCTGCTTTGAGTTACTACTGAATGTTTGGATGTTCAGTATGTTTTGGATGTTTGAACTTTGAACCGTGAGCATATACAATAGCATTCTTTGCGATATACGCATGTAGGTAAATTATACGTGGAACTGTTTATTGTATTTTCTTGTAAGGATATATAAGAAGAGAGCAATGGTGAAAAGATGTAGTAGATACAGATTGAACGACGATGTCGAAAGTCCTAACGATGTTGTTCACTTTCCCATTGTTCGAATTTCTCCGCCAATATATATAGTGCAGGTACTTTCCCAGCAGTGTATAGAGCGCCCAAGATGGAGGGGCCTTCTGAAAACATAAGTTAAACATACAGACAGGTTACCACGAAATGGCAATATACAATTCTAGCTTAAATAATGAAATCTTCTACATTGTGTCCAGGATTCGACAACTTTTGAAAAGTAGAACACACCATTTTGGAGGAAAGTTCGAAAAGGATTACATTCGTACGGACTTTTTCGTTTTCTATCCCACAGTTCACTCAGCGTACTTACGTGCTATGATGTCATGAATATCGTGCTTACTTTTGTTTGTATTTATGTTAGCTTGTAATTGTATAACTTGCTTATCATTGCCATTCTATGGTGCGTACTGTATTTCGGTGTTTGATATCCGACAGCAACTTGTGTAGTGTTACGGTTCTAACTGTATTACTTCTAGTGTTAAGGTTCTAACTGTATTACTTAGTGTTAAGGTTCTAACTGTATTACTACCTACGTTATATTTTGTGCTACTAACTGATCTGCCTCCAATGTTCGTAATAATTGTTTCATTGAAAGGGAATAACCCCGTGTTAAATGTACAATAGTTTTACTCAAATCACCAGCACGAAAACGAATAAACTAGGGGCAATTCTCATTTGACTGTTCAAAATTTATCCCGCAAATCGCAAAACATCTTCAAGGTAAATAACGCGTACGAAGTACTGTTAAACTTTTATTAAACATTTGATATATAGAAGCAGGGATGTGTGATAGTGATAATACAATAATATACAGAAGAAAAATGGCGTTCTATCTAGGGTTACGATAACATTTCAACCCCTGAAGGACTAATAGTTATACAGGAAACCCCGGGGGATGTTCTACATAGTTGTCCAATCAATAACGAGGTAATGATGAGTTACCCGTCAGTTATATGTACACTATAGGCCCCAAAATCAAATGGTCCCGATATACAGTCGGTGAAATGCACGTGAAGGCAGTAGCAGTAGCAAATGAAGTACTATGAAATATGGGAAGAGATCAAAAATGCAAATGAGTCACCAGGAGTACAATTAGGGAAGATCGGAGATGCATATAAAGCAATCCTAGCCACGTATTTGATATACTGCCGAACACTGATGCTAATTAACTAAAGCAATAAAACAGGGGATAGAAAGGGAGAGATGATCTTAACAACGCAAAAAATAAATAAACAAAAGATAAGTAATAAAACGAGACAGCTCAACTTACAGCGCAATCACTTCTTTAGAAGATCAATATTCTGAATCTTATTGCTGATTTGTGACACCGCATCCCGAATGCCCGCTTTTGCCTCCTGAAACAAGGAAGTCACGATCACTTAGGGCGCATTCGAGATGGACATTTCCGGAAAAGAAAAAGAAAACTTTTGGTTCGAGATGGACCACACCAGAAAAAAATGCAATTGCCACGCATACACATGCAAATGATCGGCTGATTTTAGTTTCAATTACTGTACATTTGCATTTTCGACAATTATTTTGCATGTATATTTTTTTCTCGGTGTCCATCTCGAACCACTTTTTTCTTTTCTTTTCCGGAAAATGTCCATCTCGAATGCGTCTTAATGTTATACGTTCGCGTATTTTTACCCCGAAAGTACCATCCATCCAAGTTCACCAGTTTACAACAATTTTACATTAGGTGTATGCAAAAACGCTGCATGTGTATGCAAAATTTCTACTCAAGGTTAAATGTCGCTATTGAAAACTGCGATAACATGGATGACTTTCATATGCGGACGCGTAATATAAATACTCTATTAGAAAGAAGCCACGGGGAAGAAAGAGCGCATCAATCGAACACGTACGACTCACGTGAAAAAGAGGCGAATACCAAAACAATTAGGATTCTTTAGTGTCAATAGTAAGTCGTTGCAAATACAAAACGTGGCAGGAAAAGCGTCCGTGCGGGTGGACGTCGTCCAACATCTTAACCGTTCCAAATAGGGCACATACTCTGATGAAGCAAATAGCTTTTACACAATTCATCTTGCCGCGGATCGTAATCATTAGAACTGAATAATATGGGTAAACAATACATAACATATAGTGACAATAACCATACCTTAACATCCTCCATTCGTTGTCCCGCCATCGCGAGTTTGTCCAAAAACTTTGTATTGAAGTTAACCTAAATAATGAATATAATATAATGAATACAATATAATGAATGAATATAATGAATGAAAAATGAATACAATATAAAAAGTGTATTGTTTGAAACAAGTACCGCCTAGTTGACAGATTTCATATTTCTCGTCGGCATCGGCAGCTCAAACCGGCAAACTAGCAGCATTTGCTATAGTTCCTTTCGTACTATAAAAATCGTAATAAACCTCACATACCATCAAACCGTTCAACATATCCATGGTTTCCTTTTGCACATTTCTTGCAATCTCAATGTCGTTGTTGAATCGCACGATTTGCAAGCTGAATGTGGTGGACATAAATAAAACGCAGAATAAGCAACGAACGAATTACCTCAATAATGGATTGTGATTGGGGTAAAGTATACAAGTTATAAATTAAGTATACATGTAATACAAGTTAGTATATGTAAGCTAATAGGACTAACTACCACTCATACTTTCAGAATAAAATGATTAGGAAAATAAATTTCTTAACGTTGGATACTTACTCTTTGTCCGCCAAGCGCTCTTTCTCGCTTTCCAAGCTATCCACCTGCATCTCCAACAGACCGACATTCTTTGTCCAGACCTATAGAAAGATGAAACATGGAGTGAAGCAGAAAAAAACTTGGGAATGGGGGAAGATATCACTGACCAATGACAAACCAAACCAAACGACAAAACAAAATGAAAGAAGGAAACTCCTACACGTGCTTATTAAACTAAAGATCACCTCGTAGCTTAATCTACTATACTCAATTCGCACCTCTCTTTCGCGCTTTCTTTGTCTGTTCTCTCGTTCCTCCTCTTTCTTCATCTTCTCCAGCTTTTCTTCAAGCTCCACGCAGTGTTCCCTGGAAATGTACTGCGGTATGATTTATAAGTCAAATGCTTCCAAGAAATCAAAGAATCGTTTACTACAGACCCGAACAACAAAGCACGAAGCAACTTCAAGCAAGCAGAAGGAACTTTTTATGTGTTAAAATGTGAACAATCCCTTAGTTTCTTTCCGCTTGAATACAACCACTTGTTACTGTAATGAGCCTAAGCCTAACCGCAGATTACGTGGTAATTATTGGTGAAACTGCACAAGTTTAGTGTTGACTGATTCTACCAAGTGAAGCTAGTGAGGTTATTAATTACAAACAAACTAAAACAACAATAATCCCTACCGCAACTGTACAATCTCCCGGTCGGCTTGATTGAACGCAGAATGCGACTTCCGCTTATGATTCTCGATCAGTTGTTGGATTCGCATAATCTAAATGCAACACTGCAACAGTCAACAGCAATTGAAAGGTAAAGTTATCACAATTCGTCCGGCTTACAGTTTTCTTCTCTGCTGAACAAGGGCATACCTTACCTTCACCACTCAATTTACCATAGAAAGAATATGAAAAGTGGATTGGAGAAGAACGTGAGAACCTAACAAACAAAATAACGTGTACCACTGGTAAACGTACCAGTTTATGGGAATCGTTGACCACCAGATTGAGCAGCTCACGAGCATCGGCTGGACACGGTGTTTGCACATCCAACTGCAACTCAAGTACGTACAGTTATAGTATTCATAACTAAAACTCATCAATTACAGTATTCGTTAACAGTTAAATTGATACACGTGCCAACATATGATACATAATTTCGAGATTCGTCGTTCACAAGCAGGGCTTTTGCACATCCAACTTTTCAACTAAACTTGAACACAAGTCGAAGAAGCAAACTAAAGTTGAAACTGTGGTTGAAACCTTGGAAACTTTTGCATTCACAAAACCATAGGAAACAAATAACCCACCTCATTAAAACTTGCACCGGCCGAGTTCACTTTTCTCTCAATGTCGATAACGGAGCGGTACCACTCTTGGTAACGCACAACAGCCTTAAAAAAGACTGAATACCAATACGATAGGATAGCGCACTACGGTAGTATACATATCATACATTATTTTATCGTGAAAAAGTGCTCTGTTTTAGGTAGGTGTTTTTGGCTCTTCTCGTCATCATTACAATGAAGTACTTAGCTAACTATCAGAAAATTTAGCGGCGACAAAAAGAGACCAATTCGGTTGCGGGCTACATCTACAAAAAGTGAAAAATTCATTATGTTAATACTTAACTATTTTATGAAAATGACCAGTCGGTCTCTTCCGACTGCAGGAATCGGCTTTCGGCCGATTGTTACCCTACTACTTAAATTTCCTATGATACTATGATTCTTTACTTTTATTTGCTAATTATTTATTTCTATTCAACGGGGAGCCAAAATTGCGGCTGGAGAAAAGGCGTAACGATAGACGTATAGTTTTTCGCACTACTCAAACTTGGAGGCTACTATTTGAGCAGTCACACAGGTGTAGAAGTTAAATAAAAACATGTCTGTTCAGTGAATAGAAAGCGAACTATGCGAATGAAAATGATCTATGAAATATATTTCACTAAGCGAGACCCTTTTCAGATATGTTACGTATTTGTCGTGTTTTGATCTACATTGTTATGTGAGACTGACAATAAGCATTTATATATTGGTATGCCACAAAAGGAGTACTACCTTACAGCTTCAAAAAATTACACTTCCTTCTTTAAATTGTCCACTTGCTCAATTCTCTTCATGTATACTTCCATAGTTCGCAACACATTTCAAAAGTTTACGTGAACCAGCAGACAAATGGAGCGCCGCAATTTTTGGTCCCTGTTGGATATAAATAAATAATTAGCAAATAAAAGTAAAGAATCATAGTATCATAGGAAATTTAAGTAGTAGGGTAACAATCGGCCGAAGGCCGATTCCTGCAGTCGGAAGAGACCGACTGGTCATTTTCATAAAATAGTTAAGTATTAACATAATGAATTTTTCACTTTTTGTAGATGTAGCCCACAACCGAATTGGTCTCTTTTTGTCGCCGCTAAATTTTCTGATAGTTAGCTAAGTACTTCATTGTAATGATGACGAGAAGAGCCAAAAACACCTACCTAAAACAGAGCACTTTTTCACGATAAAATATTTTCCTCTTTTTAGAGATATTTGGAAAATATCAGGCCTAACGCCGAACTAATTGAATGTTCATTTACGGGATATAAATAAGTAACTCACACAATTAAATATGCATTATACACTGATTGTGAGGGTCAATTCTGCAACTTATCATTCTTCGTTGGTTAAAACAGTTGGAGAACACTAGGTGTTCAATGTCTTTAGTTTTATCGAAAGATAATTTCTTTTAATAAAAATTCACACCTAATTTCATAAAGATAATTTTCCTTTAGAAAGATTATGGTCATTAGGTTAGGTGTTAGTGGTAGTTTCCAATAAACAAGCCAATCCTAATGAAACACACTTATTGTTAGTATGAGTGGACGGAATAAATAAACTTTAACTTCTAATTCTTTGCCTACAATTCGATCGCTGTTCCGCAACTATGCATTTGACTGGAAAAGAATTTAAACCTTGTTCGTCTTCAAAAAAAACTACTAACCTATCCTATACCCCTATACGCTGTCTTCAAAAACTACTAACCTACTAACTTCAAAAAAAAAAACTTCAAAACCTCTTCAAAAACTACTAACCTATACTATACCCCTATACGCTGTCTTCAAAAACTACTAACCTACTAACTTCAAAAAAAAAAACTTCAAAAACTCTTCAAAAACTACTAACCTACACTATACCCCTATACGCTGCATAACATGGACTATTTTGCGTGAAACCCAAATTTGTCATAAATTGATGACTTCATTAAACTGTTTTACCCTATGGCGCTCAATTTTTTTATGAATTAGGAAAATGAATTAGGAGTTGCATTTTTCGTGAGCCTCGAGTATCCATTGTTGCAAAAAGCTCGTCGATGCGCGAACTTGTGTTCTATTTACTGTACAATTACCGTCCCATGGAAATTAGACGTCCCATGAGTGGGACAACCGTCCCATGGAAATCTGACCGTCCCATGGTGCCAGAATGGATGTTATCTCACTCAAACATTACTACATGTTAGGTATTAGGATACCTAAGAATGCTTATGACTATAAGTAATGGCTGAAACGTATTATTACAACTTCCTAGTTACAATAGTTGTTTAGTTTCAGTAAACTGTTCGTGTTGTCTAAATACTATTAGCATATGAGAATTAGCATATTAATAGTATATGGAGATTCAAGCTAGGGCTTGAGCTCATTCGATTTACTGCTCAGCTAGAGAGTTGTCGCTACTAGATATTGCCTCTACCTTGCGTATAATAAACTCTATATCTACAAGGTGTCTACTGAACTTGTGCTCAGCTCTGTTGTATACAGTGTGGTATCTGTATACATAACAACTGGCGTTCAGGATACTCTTCTCTGGTGTTCTACAATTGTCATCCCCACTGTTGATCTCTTCGGAAGGTTTGGTTACGCCACCTATCCCTGATCCGGTGTCAACTCTTGTTTTTGCTTATTGAACTTGCTACACCCTGACAGTTTGGATATTCCGGCTAGTTAGGTAGTTCAATAACAACTACTTGAGGTGCGATTTTTTGACAAGTGGTATATTTACCCTGTGTCACTAAGTTGCTTTGCCTTTTGGGTATTTCTCCTCTGGTGCGGTTTCATTAGTGAGACCAAGACCCGGAGTTGAAGAGAATTACTCAATTGCGCACTCAGATCACTGACATACCTAAAGCTGGGTATTGTCAGTGAGCGTAACGAAGTTATCGCCAATTTTCTGAGATTGTGTGTACTTCGCCAACATGACTGCCGAGGATGACAAGGCCTCTCTGAAAGCGATCTTGACTGCGCTGAATGCTCTCTCCGATGGACAGAAGGGCACTTCAGGCCGGTCAAGATAGTGCTGCTAGTCGTCTTCTACGTTTGGAAGAGACTAATCAGAGTCCGCTACAGCAAGTAGCAAGCCCTGAGACATCAAGAGAGAGCGAACCACTCACATCAGAAGCCAGGGGCATGCTAAACGTTCTGTACAAGAATGTTCCAATGTTCGAGTTTAACGTGGAAGATGGTGCTAGTTTTACCGAATGGTACCATGACCACCAGGATCTCACTGAGGTGCAAGCTGCTTGTGTTCCGGAGACAAACCGAATACGGTTTCTGTTGTCTCGTCTGGGCCAACAGCAAGAGAAGACCCTCAAACTGCGCTGTCTGCCAAAGAAGCCAATTGAGATGAAGTTCGAGAAACTTATCGACAAGATGAAGGTTGTCTTCACGATGAAGAAATCTTTGTTCCGGAAGCGTATCGAATGTCTACATGTCACCCGAGAGATTGGAATCGATTACAAGGCCCATATTGGCGTCGTCAATAAGGCTTGTGATGATTTCGCTTTCAGTGAACTGTCGGATGCCCAATTCCGAGTTCTGAATTACCTGAATAGCCTGCGTAACCACGAGGATGTGGAATTACGTGCATGGCTGGTAAAGACTCTGGACCGTGCTCCATCAATGACTCTCGACGATGTCGCAGATGCCATTGACAGTTACTATGTGTATAAAGACGATATCGATCTTCCGATGGCTCCTGCTATTGTTAACAAGGTTAACAAACCCCATCGCGAGTACAAGAATAACGACCGTAGATCTACACAACCCAAGTGTAAGTACTGTGGCAGGGACAGTGGCCATCCGTCATGTCCGGCCAAGGAAGCCACTTGTCACGGTTGTGGTAGAAGAGGACACTACACCGTTGTGTGCCAACAGAAAGGCAACAACAAGCATCGCAATCGAAACGTCCATGAAGTGTCTTCACGACCTGTTGGCCACAGGTGCGTCACTATCCATATGAATGGAAAGAAGGTGCGACTTCAGTTGGACACCGGTTCGGATCTAACGTTGATATCCGAAGCCACATGGAAGGGGCTGGGTCGACCAAACTTGCAATCCCCAAGTGTAGTCGCGACCGCAGCTAATGGAGAGAGGCTCGAATTGATTGGATCTTTCGAGTGCAACGCCTCTTACCAGGACGAGCATCTGACTGGGATCGTGCACGTCACCGCTAGGATGAATCTCCTAGGGCTGGACTGGTTAGAGATGTTCCCGTCATTCAGATCCATATTGGATGCTGTTTGCAATCGGGTCTCTGGTAAACCTTCTATCGAAACATCACCGAATAGTGAAACTGCTGCGACGTACGTTGCTACGCTCAAGACGCAGTTCGCTGATGTTTTCGCCACCGATCTTGGTCTCTGCAAGAAGACCAAGGCACGCCTTCAGCTCAAGAAAGGGGAAAACGAGGTTTTCCGCCCTAAGAGGATGGTACCATTCCACTTCAAAGAAACCGTGGAACTTGAGCTGGACCGGCTAGAGCAACTTGGAGTCATCGATCGCCTCACGTATTCTCCGTGGGCAGCTCCGATTCTATGCGTGAAGAAGCCAAACGGAAGTGTGAGAGTCTGTGCAGATTTCAGTACTGGACTGAATGATGCTTTGGAAGACTTCTCCCATCCGATTCCTTCCGCAGAAGACATCATGACAACTCTGAACGGTGGAACTGTCTTCAGTACACTTGATTTCAAGGACGCCTACCTTCAAGTCGAGTTAGAGGACGACTCCAAGACTTTGCTCGTGATCAACACTCATCGAGGGTTGTACAGATAGAACAGACTGTGCTTCGGTGTCAAGACCGCTCCAGGGATCTTCCAACAGATCATGGACGCGATGATCGCTGGACTCGAAGGTTGTTGTGCGTACCTCGATGATGTGATTGTTTCTGGCAGAAATCTGCAGGAACACAATCGGAACCTACATGCCTGTATGAAGCGCATTTCGGAGTATGGTTTCCACGTCAACTTCGAGAAGTGCACCTTTGCTGCGCGAGAGATAAGGTACCTCGGGATGATTATCTCCGCAGAAGGTCGCAAAACAGATCCCGCCAAGATTAAGCCAATCTTGGAGATGCCGGAACCGAACGACGTCAGTCAGTTACGTTCGTTCATCGGCAAAATCAACTACTACGGCAGGTTCATAAAGGAATTGCACAAACTACGTGCGCCTTTCGACGAACTGTTGAAGAAAGGATGTCAAATGGAATTGGAATAAAGAGTGTCAAGATGCTTTTGACGAGGTCAAGCAGATCGTTGCCTCGCCAATGCTCCTCACCCACTATGACCCGAAGAAAGAGTTGATCCTCGTGACGGATGCATCTCAGTACGGTCTAGGCGCGGTATTGCTACATCGAATGAAGGATGGTACGCAAAAAGCAGTTGAGCACGCGTCACGAACTCTTCTTCCAGCGGAAAAGAACTATGGTCAGATCGAGAAAGAAGGTCTCGCAATCTTTTGGGCCATGAGGAAGTTCTACAAGTACCTATTGGGACGCAAGTTTACTCTTGTAACAGATCACAAGCCTCTCGTTTCGATCTTTGGATCGAAGAAGGGCATCCCAGTCACTAGCGCCAATCGTCTGCAACGTTGGGCTGTGTACATCAAGGGGTTTGAATTCAAGATCGTGTTCAAACCTACCTCTGAAATGGGATGCGCCGATGTTCTGTCCAGACTGATTGCAAATCAGGGCGATACAGACGAAGAGAAGGTGATTGCAAGAGTACACACGGAAATGTTCCGGGACGAACACTACCGAACCATTGCGGCCCTACCCGTTACCACTAACGTTCTGCGTGATGCTACTGAGAAGGATAAGACGCTGCTAGCGGTCCTAAACGCTCACAGAACTGGTAACTGGCCTGCAAAACCATCAAGGGACATCACTCAGTTCGCCAACAGAGAAACATCTTTGTCGCAGACAAACGGAATCCTCTTGTTTGGAGACAGGATAGTCATTCCTGCGTCTCTCAAGGGTCGCATTCTACGACAGTTGCATCAAGGTCACCAAGGAATTGTTCGAACTTTCGAACAAAGTCGCTCGCTAGATCGCTTGTCTACTGGCCATTTATCGACGAGGACGTTGAGAACATGGTAAGGTCCTGTGTTAACTGTAGTCGTGCTCAGAAATCGCCGACTAAAACTAATCTGGAATCGTGGAGCAAGGCCAGTGTACCTTGGGAACGAGTTCACGCCGATTTCGCTGGTCCACTGGAAGGAAAATACTACTTGATTGTCGTTGACGCATTTAGTAAGTGGCCAGAAATTGTTGCTATGGACAGGATTACGACATCCGCCACGATTACACATCTCAAGAAGATTTTCTCGCAATTCGGCATGCCAGAGACGCTGGTTACAGACAATGGAACGCAATTCACAAGTGGTGAATTCGCCTTGTTCTGTGCGAAAAGGAAAAGTGGCATCAAGCACATGAGGTGTGCGCCATATCACCCACAATCGAACGGACAAGCCGAAAGGTTGGTCGACACGTTCAAGCGGGCGCTGCTGAAATTGAAGGGGGAGGGAAGCCCTGCAGAGAATCTTCAAACGTTTCTACTCTCATACCGGATGACGCCGTCATCTAACGTTCCTGAAGGCAAGTCGCCAGCAGAGACTTTTCTGAATAGAAAGCTGCGGACTTCGTGGGATTTGCTGAAGCCCCGGCCTGAAAGGAAGATCGTTAAGGACGTTCGTATGGAGAGCCAGTACAACAAGAAACATGGTTCGAAGGCTACAGTCTTTAACCCAGGGGACTTAGTCTATGTTCGTGACTACAAAGTTCCTAATAAGCCAGCATGGTTGGAAGCTACCGTAGTGAACAAAAAAGGTAATGTCATGTACGAAGTGCAGGTCGAAAGCCAGAAGAAGCACCTTATTCGTCATGCTAACCAGACCAGACCAAGGACTGTCAACACGCGAAGTCGTGCGTATGAAATACTACTTGACGCCTTTGAGATCGATCAGTTGCCTAAGTCGAACCATGATCCAGCTCCTAACGCTGTCGCACCCTATGCTCCCAGTCCAACTGATTTGCCACGCACAGTTGAAGAGATAGTGGTAACCGATGAGACAGTCGTTACGGACGATGAACAGTGCCAGGACACTGCAAGCCACACCAGTGATGCACCTTCGCCTACGACGGTGACACCGCATACGGTTGTAACACCACCTACTGGAACTACCCCTACGGAACCGCCGAAGCGCCGACGTTCAAAGAGGACCAGGAAGCCAGTCACTAAGCTCAACATCGCTAATCCGTCTCTTAAGCGTTATTAACAATCTCGTGTTAATTTAACTGGTATGACTTGAATACTAAGAACGGAGGTGTTAGGTATTAGGATACCTAAGAATGCTTATGACTATAAGTAATGGCTGAAACGTATTATTACAACTTCCTAGTTACAATAGTTGTTTAGTTTCAGTAAACTGTTCGTGTTGTCTAAGTACTATTAGCATATGAGAATTAGCATATTAATAGTATATGGAGATTCAAGCTAGGGCTTGAGCTCATTCGATTTACTGCTCAGCTAGAGAGTTGTCGCTACTAGATATTGCCTCTACCTTGCGTATAATAAACTCTATATCTACAAGGTGTCTACTGAACTTGTGCTCAGCTCTGTTGTATACAGTGTGGTATCTGTATACATAACACTACATATCAACTTTTTTGGCAATGGAAAAAAAGAATAAAGTATTGAGTCGGTTGAGGTTGAGAGGGCTCTGGGACTTTGAAAGGGCCATGGGACGGTCAGATTTTCATGGGACGGTTTGGAAGTCTATGGGACGGTTGGGAGGTCCATGGGACGGCTAGATTCCCTTGGGACAGTTGTTCCTTTAATGGGACGTTGTTGTCCCATGAGTGGGACGGTTGGCTCCTTTGGGACGCCTAGATTTCCATGAGACGGTAATTCTACAATACAATATACAATAGAGCCCGAACGAACTATCATTCCATAACTAACAATCCTTCTGCTCTACCAGTTGCGCCATTCAGCTACTGGGTCGTGAAAGCTAACAGGAATTATATAGTTAATTAGGGACAGAGTGACTGAAGGTTAAACATTGGATTATGTAGCTTTATTCATGAAGTATTATTTGAGAAATTTCTGAATGAGAAACTTCAGTACTATGTGAGACACAGTAGTGGGCTCTATCTCCTTTTATAATTCACAAAAGATCAATGATTATGTAAACGGCACTGATAGTGTGCCAATCAAAAAAGCTAAATGTTGAACGCAAAACGTTCGGCTTTGGCCGAAACCGAACGCACGACCTCTCGCTCTGGAGCCAAACGCTTTGCCAATGTACTACAAGGCAAAGGCATGTTGTTTTTGTAAGTAAAGGTCACCTCAGGCCTCTGGAGGAGTTAGGCGACCGGGATATAATAAAAAAAAAACAATACTATTTTGCAACTTTAAAGCCTTGGAATTTCCAACTTCTCGTTAATTAACTTTTACTAGCGTCCTGACAACCCAAATTCCAATGAGTGCTGAATAAAACACTCGATATTGATATAATATTGTTCAGACAATCTTCATTTTTTTTTATTTTAATCTTTTCCGCATTCAATATTTCCCTATTCACCTACACTTCAGCAAAAGCACATGCATTTGTCAAAAGAAAAAGGGGGATCCCAGGCTACCAGCTTGAACATGTGAAAAAATAACCAAATATAAAAGAATTTATATTATATAGAAGTTGTTTTCCATGGAAAATGCTTTATTTTATAATGTACTGCGCACTGTCCGCGTAAACTATGAGGTATGAACCCATCTGGTATGAGGCAAAAGGGGCGGGGCTTCGGCTGTGCGCACAAAACTGCGAAGGTGCAATGTTCGAGGCCCCAAAAGTCTAAAAAATCGATATCGGGGAAAGATGCTGTGAGAGAGAAATATTCTCAGCAACACTTCAGTTATCTAATGCAGAAGTTTGGGCGCAAAATTTTCATTCAGAAACGCGCTAGGGCCGAAAATGTACCAAAAATTACCAAAATTAGCATAAAAATCAATAAATCGATAATTAGAAATCAATATTTTAAAATTCTAATGGCTTTGCTAGAATCCCGCCCCCTGATATACTATAATGAAGACCAGTTCAAAAGTGTGCCTTTGATGCCCACGAAAATTGAGGAAGGAAGGAAGAAAAAAAATCCACATAATACGTCAGTCGTTTTTTTAATAACTTCTCTTCAAAATGATTTTTTCTGGCTGAGTTTTTGCAGGGTTGTAGAGGAACATTAGAAGAGTAGATTTGCCAAATTAGAGCCCATTTGGTCTAGTACTTTTTGTGCTATTAATTAATGAGTGCTCCCAGGTCCGGGAAACCCCCGGAGAAGAACCAAAAAGGGCTAGGCTGCGCCTAGCCCCAATAAGAGTAGCAATAACAGTAGGCATTTCACCTACACAGCAATCAACTGTGTTCGCTAGATTCCTAAGATCCTAAGTACATTTTCGGGCACGGACCTACGCAGAGCTTAGTTATCCGCAGAATGTGGGTCCAACGCCAACCTTACCTCTTTGAACGCTGCCTTCACTTTGGGAGTCTCCTTCCACAAATCCTTAGCCAAAAGGTCGATCACATCGCTCAGATTCGACAGCTCGTCCTTGTTCTTAAGAAGATATTTTCGGGCAATCGTAACTTTAATTAATGACATTCAAGAAAAGAACTAATCTACAGCATACGAGCACTTGACATTACGAAGGTTAAATGAAGTCAGAGGTAGACTGTACTTTGACTCTGTACCAAACCCTTAGATACCTTAGAGATCCATCTTAAGCAGCTTGAGCAAGTTGCGTGGACAATTAGTAATGCCATCATCATCAACAAGAACAATTATGCGTAGAGAGAACAATACACTAGGCTTTGCAAAAAGTAAGAAGAGTTAAAGAAAAACCAACTGCAGCAATTTCCCTCATCAGTTTCCTCGCCTCGTCACCCGATAGTCCATGGCCAACGTTTTGCTGATTGATGAGCTCCTGTTTCTGAGCCACCTGAAAACACTTTCAATCTTATTACAGTTAGAAAGTATACAAGTTTGTCTGTTTGATTTCATGAAAAAAATTATCTACGTTACAGTTATAGGGGCGTACTTTCAGTCAATTATGCGTTGTAATGTATTATTACATAAACATTGGAAGATACGTTTCGGGAGTTAGAGTTATGTTTTTCCTTTACTCTGTTCACTCAACAGATAAAAGGCTTCACCTCTCAACTCTATAAGATCTAAAGCTAACTTATCTTAACCGCCTTAAAATCAGAATAACATACGCTGTCTTGCAATCGTTTCAGTTCCTCTTCCGTGCTATCCAATGACCTCTTATTCTCATCCTGAACACAGAAAACTGTAGTTTGTTGTTTCAGTAATAACACGACAACGAGCGCGGCATATTTAACATCAACAAAATGAGTTCCAATAACTTTAAGTTCAATTCAAGACCACTGGCTTAGTGCTATTGAACGTACAATTACACAGAAATTTCAAAATCTTAATCTTACATAAGCACGTTCGTACTGAGGCACGGTTCGCTCCAAGTCCGTCAGGTACGACTGTGCGGCTCTGATATCCGTGTGCAAAGAGGCTACTTCGTGCTTCAGCACCTCTTCCTTGCCGTGCTAAACGAAGAAGACAAGAAGATCTATGCTAGAGTAAGTCTGCAAGTTTTTGTGCTAATCAAAAAAGACCCATACAGTAAGCACAGAGTTACCAACGGTAAGGTGCTACAAATCAGTAATGGAATATTCCCCGAACACACCTTCAAGTGCAACCTGGTCGGTGAATCCGAAGTTGATTCTTGTCTATTTATGATACTGTGTAATAGATTTGTGGAAACACCCTTCAAACTCGGCTGAGCAAATCTCGGTGTTCGGATTTAGGCAGTGACATCAATACCGAATTAACCGAACTCTTTGAGGACGGACGGACCAAGAGGCGAGACGCAAAAACTATAAGAGGGGAGAATACATGTCAATCCCACCCATTCATAATAAACGAAGGAAACTCACGTCATTCTTCATGGCTTCAATTTCTTCCTGAATTAGCGCATTGGCAGCCTCCGTCTCTTTTAATTGACCATCAACATTGCAATTGTCCTCCAGCAATTTACGGAAGGACGCAATGTTCCTGGAAGAGAAAAATCATGAGCATAAACATAAACCGCAATGTTCCTGGAAGAGAAAAATCATGAGCATAAACATAAACCAATAAACCAAACTTAAACTCAAACAGGCATAGACCAAGAAGACTTGCACTGCAAAATCGGAATGCAAAAAAATTTGGAAATGATATACTTATTGATAAATTCCTCATCTGGTTGAACATTATGCATGAAGCTCTCACGGAATGCAGCCTGCAGGCTCAAATACTTGATCTGAAAAGTATAGTTCCGATGGAAATCTAATGAGGCTGAATTATCCGTTCTCTTAGAATCGTGTGTTTATTCCCTAATTAGTGTTCAAGAAACGTGGTTACATGAAAACTACCCCACTTCAATCTTTGATAAGTCTGGTTATTATAACATTTATCGTTGTGATAGAAATTCCCATGGTGGAGGTGTCCTGTTAGCTATACGTAAGAACGTAATTTCCATACTTGTTGCCTCGTTTAACTGTGCTGGATGTGATGTAGTTATCGTAGATTTGTGCAATTCTAAGTCAGGTCAGTCAACTCGTGTTTTCTCCGTATACCGTCCCCCTCATATTTCGGCGTGTGATACAGAAGAGCTTTTTAGTGAATTATCTCCTTACGTTATTGAAAATTCCATTCTTACTGGTGACTTCAATATTCCCGTCAAACCTGGCCCTTCTTTTCCCGGTAATTTGTGTGATTTATTGCAAAATTTTATGCATTGTTTCGATTTACTTCTCCATGTTCACGTTCCAACTTATATTCGTTCTGATAACATTCTTGACTTAATATTGTCCGCGGATGGCGTGGTTTTTTCCTGCGCAGTACAACAACCCTTTGGCAGAAGTGACCATTGTTCTATTCTATTCTCCATTAAATGTGAAATTAATTGTCCTCCTAGTACGTTCACTCGCGATTTTTATTCCGCTGATTATGACCTTATTAATTATCATTTATCGTGTATCGATTGGTCCTTTGTTTCTGACAGCAATTCCTCCCTTCAATCTCGATATGACCATTTTTGTTCGTTATTATCCAATTGTATAACTTTGTTTGTCCCTGAGAAACGGATAGGTACCGTCAAGGAAGTCCCTGGCCACATCTTCAGAACCGATCAACGACGCCAACAAGCCTGGAACCATTTCCTGAAGACAGGTTCTTTTGATAACTTTTTGAAAATTTCTGTCCTTTATCGTAAGTACTGTAGAAAGTTCTATTCCTATCGTGAACGCAAAATTATTTCTAGTGGTTGCCCTCGCCGTTTCTATTCCTATCTTCGCACAACTAAGGTAAATTCTGAAATTTCTTGTATTGAGGATCCATGTACCACAAATTTGTTAACAAATAAGCCGGAAATTGTTGAAGTGTTTGCAGATTATTTTGTTTCAGTTTTCTCTGATCCTGGCCCTATTACAAATCTACCCACTCTTGATAATCGTGTATGCACCGTTGTTGATGATCCCTTCCTCTGTACCCCTTCTAATGTAATTGATGCAAGCCGTAAATTAAAGTCAAAGTGTAGTCGTACACCCGATGATATTCCATCCTACTTTTTGTTGAAATGTATTCATTTGCTCGCTCCCCATTTATGTAAACTCTTCAATTGCTCTCTTCTTACTGGCGAAGTTCCTCAGCAATGGAGAACTGCCATTGTTACCCCACTACATAAAAAGTCCTCGAAAACTCTATGCTCCAATTATCGCCCTATTTCCCTTACCTCTTCTGTGTGCAAATTGTTAGAAATTATTATTAAGCAGTCCATTGTCGGTCACATGGATAGGAATAATTTTATGTCCTCCGCTCAATTTGGTTTTCGTTCTAATCATTCAACGGCCTCTCAGTTGCTTATAATGCTCCAAGATTGGATTTCATCTAAGGATTTGAATCACCAGACCGCTTGTGCTTATATTGATTTCGAAAAAGCGTTCGATAAAGTTAACCATCAACTGCTTATCCACAAAATGCAAACCTATGCCATTTCTCCCATGCTAATCAGGTGGATAAACAGTTATCTTTCTAGTCGTACCTTTTCTGTTCGTATAGGCGAATCTACCTCATCCATCCGTGTAGCCTCTAGTGGTGTTCCTCAAGGAAGTGTTTTAGGACCTGTTCTGTTTCTTTTATTTATAAATGATCTACCTGACCATATCACTAGTAAATGTCTTTTGTTTGCCGATGACTTAAAAATTTATCGTCCTATCGTTGATCCCCACTTTGACTTTTCCGTTATCAAATCTGATCTACAGTCCCTTGACAATTGGTGCTCTCTCTGGCAAATGCATTGTTCTAGTAGCAAGTCTTTCATTCTTGATGTATGTAGTCAATTTGAATACCCTTTCCGTATTGCCGATCGTATCCTTGACCATCCCACGGATTGTAAAGACCTTGGTGTTACTATAGGTAGTGATCTCTCATTCACCTCTCATATCAATAACATCATTTCAAGTAGTAAACGCGTTTCTTATTGTATCCTACGGTCTATAAAATTTCCACATCTTTCCACTTACCGTGCTGCTTTCATTGCTTTTTGTAGACCTCTCTTGGAATATGCTTCAGAAGTATGGAATCCTCACCAACTTACCCTAATAAACAAAATTGAAGCTGTCCAAAAGCGGTTTTTATCGTTCGCCTATAAGAAATGTTTTCCCGAAACCGATGCAGTTCCTTACGTTGATCTCCTCCATTCATTTGATCTGAAACCTCTCGAACACCGTAGAATAGTTTATGACCTTGTACGTTGTTATCGTTCTGTTTTCTCTCGTGATTTTTACCCTTCTCCTTCTTTCGAATTTTCTGACCGTCCTCCTCGTAATTGTCACACATATCAACTGAAACATTGTTCTTCTAGCTCTGATGTCTCATGTCACTTCTACCAAAGGCGCGTAGTCAGATCGTGGAATTCCTTACCTCTTGAAGTTTTCCATCCCTTCCCTTCTAGTGTAGAAATTTTCAAAACTCGGCTCAATCGAAATTCTCTTACTTATCCCCACGTATAGCCTATAGCCATTTACCTACGAACCTTTTCCGTATTTTTGTGTTGTCCAGTATTTCGCTTTACGTTTTTTTTTTGTATGTATTTGTTCACGCTGTATTATTTCGCTTTTGTTCTTTTCAGAATAAAGTATTCAATATATATGGAAAAGTTATGATTGAACCCGCAATATACGTATATCGTCTAATATAGTGGGCTTGTTAAGTGGTTGTGGTTAACAATCAATACAAGGAAAGGGCGTCCACCAAAGGAAAGGGAACCCTCAGTTCCCGCGCTTCACAACGTGAGAGTAATTACTAGGGACAAAATATACATCTAGTCTAGTCTGTTAAGATATCTACACTTCCTACCTATAAACCGCTGTTACGGCACAGAACCTCTGCGGAACATTTCAAAAGCCAAATTTCAACACTACAGTACGTACCACCCTTGAATAAAGATGCAAGCTCTTGAGGGGGCGTAAAAGTTTTATATGTATTATTACGGAATACTTACGGTCCGATGTCCAGCCTCATTGTTGGTTCTCTGTTCGTCAGTCGCCAACAAAATATCAGATGGAACTACAGAGTTGTACATCTAAAAGAAGCATAAGCAATTAGCACAAGTCCCTGATAATACGGAAATGTTTTTTACCCCAGAACCCGCCGGCGAGCCATCGCCGGAGTTAGAATGTTGCATAAACGTGGAGGACCCATGGCTGAACCAAATTCAAATACAAATTTGGAAATAAAACCTTCGAAGATCTTCTAGTCCTCTAATCCAAGCCGTGAGTGGTTGGTGCGTGATTTTGCGCATCACTTCGTTGGAACATTACAGTACACAATACGCAGAGGGATAGAGCATAATTAAGGGTAACGTTACAGTGATCAGTGCATTCGGCAGGGAAAACTCTCTAGTAAAACTAAGTAAGGACAACCAAATACCTGAACATAGTCGATGAGCCAGACAAGAGCCGCGCACAGGTGTGGCCACACGTGCGGTGCGGAAACAGTTTGAATAGAAGACGGCTTTATGCTGGGTGAATAGCCGAGACCTTTGAAGATTTTGGGCACCTGTGATAGAGGAAAGACATCAGAAGCCGAATTCAACTATTCACAACAAACGCTTTTTAAGAAACTAATTTTTAACAGGAAATATCACATTATTTGCTAAAGGCATCGATTCAAGGTATGTCCAAACAAAACAGTTTGGTTTAATTTCTTTTGCAACAATATTCCAAATGCAGAATGTCAAAACTCAATGCTAATCTTATCGGCGCCTATGTGCGTTTATATGTTCGTTTTTTTCATCCCCTGATGCACATCAGCACATCTTTTGGTGTATTTAATAAATAACAAATAACACCGTGATTCTCACGGGTGGGTATTCCCTGGAGACAGAAAATAGCATTCTAACGTGAGAGAATGGAGCCGACTATGACTATGGAATACAAAATGAAATCCCCGAGTGATGGTACAGAGGTGTTATATTTTCCCAAATTACTTGTCACACTTCTGAAATTTATCTGTAATATATCGCTTTTGCTCTTTCAGCATACACTGCTCAATATAAGAAGGAAAACAAACCTCGTCCTCCATTTTGCCCACTTTGTAGTTCGCATCGAGAGACTGATAAATGCACTCGAAAATCATTCCAAAATCGGTCTTCGTGGGCGACTTTACCACATTTTCGGGCAGATCCGTCATTCCGCAATGGTCGTGCAGAAAACTATATTGAAAATATATTGAAGTATCAATAAAAAAGGAGAATGACAGACATTTCTACTGTAACCGCACTGACGAGACCCGCCCACGGTAAATCTTATATTCTTACTTTCTTTACTTATAAATTTATTATTCCCTTGTATGTTTCCTCTTTTATTAGGTATGTTTAGTAGGTTTGCGTATGTTTGAGTTGTTTAGATAAAAAAAGATGCGCCTAACGCACTAGGTATTCGATAAATACCAATTACCTCAGAATTTTTCTCTGCATTGCAACTTGATATTCCTTTGATCCTATTGGACGATTATCCTGAAAAGGAAAAATTCATGTCAACAAGCATTCACAATGAAGAGGATTGACTCAATCAAGCCACTATCAACCTGAAACTCCATATCATCGGCGAGTACAACAGGCGAGTCCGCCATAGGCGGCACCACCCCCCCCCCCCGCTAAGATGCGCGGCGTGGTCGTGCGCGAGCGCCAGCTGGCGCAACTACCGCGCGGACGTGTCTTCTGTAAAAAGTGCGTTATGCTTCAGCATTACCACAAGGAAAAAAGAAAGCGAAAGGACTGAGAAACGTAGTATGTAACTTTCAGAACAACGGAGTAGGTGGGTGCAAATACCTTCATTGCTGGAGGTTTGAAGTAAGAAGAGCGGCTGCCACTTGTTGCATATCCCGCCAACGAAAAACGATCAGAGGCTATGCTGAAAACTTGAAATTGATCAAAGTTGTCGAAACCTGACGTCCACGTTCCTGCGTCTCGTCAACACCTCATAATGTAAAATCTAACATTTGATATCACGTCATAATTTATGTTTAACTTACGGTGTCTTCTTAACAGAGCTGGGCAGAACATTTGACGTACGAATCTTATGTGCAACCGGGGTGCGGTTCTGTCCATCGCCAAACTTTCGATTCATCTAGGCGAAGAAGGGATTAGTACCACGGGGATAGACACGAGGATAAAAATAATCTTCTGGCCATCGCAGCAATGCACGGAAAGCAAAGAGAACAACAAACATAGAGGCACACAAGGAAAGATTATAAAGATCGAATAGGAGAGAAGCACAGCATAAAGAAAATAAAGAAAATATAAAGAAAGAAAGCGAAGATACAACGACAATAATAAAAAAAGAAAGAACAAAACAACCGGGCCATAATTCAAACGGGTTCTGTTCGCGCCTAAATTTTACCGCCAACTGGTGCGAAAGCAATGCTAATTCGCCGCAAATTTGCATGCAATGTGTGCTAAAATGAGGGTCCGAAAGAATGAGGGTCCGAAACGCGGCCCGCGGCCTGTGGCCGGTCGTCACTCCTCACGTATTTTGAATCATCAAATAAAGTCAGAGCTTAAAATAATGCGCTTATTGCGCTTTACTCCAAACTTGCTTTAGTGTTTTTCTGCTGAGAATTACATTAGGAGTGGACATTAGTAGCATTTTTCATCGCTACCACACACATGGTAACATGACCATAATAAATACCAGGAGATCCAGTCCTAACCCATGAGTTGGTTTTTACGAAGAATGATGCCCTAAATAAAAAAATGGTACTCCGGTTTATCCAGGTTTACTGTATCTTACTATGTATTCCTTTTAAAGCGAGCTTAACCTACTTTCTTCATTATTACACTAGTGGGTTAGTCGTTAGTCGTTTTCACTCCCAATTACCCCAATTTGCAATTATTACCCAAAATCCAAATGCTAATGGGATAGCACGATAGCATCACCCCAGTTTTTCTTTGCATATGGTATTGGTGTAGTGGTGTTAATTTTTTCCTTTTATATGGCTACCCTGCTTGAGATTTTAATTATGAGGAATTCCGGTCGCCATGTTAATTGAACATGGCAGGAGTATTATTCTTCAGAATGGTGTAGAGTACACTAGTAACTATCTGTTAGGGTAGTAAGGTGGTTAAGAATGTTTAGATTACCCAGATATGGCCGCGTTTCGGGCCCTCCCGTACTTTAGAACTACGGCTTATTGGGTAAGACACCTTTTGGAATACCCTGGAATACCGGGCAACCGTGGAATACCCTGGGCAACCGTGGAATACCTGGGCAACCGCGGAATACCCTGGAATACCGTGGAATACCCTGGGCAACCGTGGAATACCCTGGGCAACCGTGGAATACCCTGGGCAACCGCGGAATACCGTGGGCAACCGTGGAATACCGTGGGCAACCGTGGAATACCCTGGGCAACCGCGGAATACCCTGGGCAACCGCGGAATACCTGGAATACCCTGGGAAACCATGAAATACCCTGGCCTCCCGTGGAATACCCTGCGCAGCCATATACATATGCTCGGAACTAAAAAAAAACTTTCATCATTTATCTTTACTTCAGCGCTAATTTTTCTTTACTACCTAGGTGCTCCTTTTATCTTTTTTTTTTCATATTTTCAAAATCATAGACCATGAAGCTTCCTTCGCTCTTCACTTCTTCACAAACCAGAAGTAAACAACATTATACTGACCCAACGCGTCTGGAGCGCGGCGAAAAAAGGGATCCACCCAGATTTCGCCGTACACTTCGTCCAGGCATTGCGGACACTCGCCAGGTCCGCGCAAGTGCACCGACTACAATTTAGATATCACGATTACTTATTTTTAGTTTGTAATGGAACAAATGCATGATATATACTATATCTATCTACCATTATATAAAGAGTAAGGAAAATCGTGTCTGTCGACTTTGCGCCGTGCCCGTTCCTCAACTAAGAAAGCGGGTAGAATAGGACCGGACTCAATGTACCAGAATGGTGGCACAATAGATTGATCAAGATTTACATCATGGAAAATCGATCGATAACTAATTAAATCGATAATTCAAAGTTAATGCTTGGGGACACCTAAAAATCAAAGCGCGCGCCGGCCTTCAATAACCACCCCACCACCTACAAGAATAAACCCGCAATAACGGAAAATAGTTGCAACGCTTCAACTTGAACAAATTACGATCAATTTTGTTCATTGGTTCTTCGGAACATCGATTAAGCAAGTTGGAGCGTGAGTGGCACAGAAATACGTACTGCATTTTGAACAGGCATTGCACGAGTGTTGAAAATTCAATTTCTACTTATATTGAACTTTAGGCGTAGGCTTAGGGCCTAAGGCATCGTAGACTAAAGGGTAGATCTAGTCAACGGTGTAGTTGCTTGAGACAATGGTGCACTGATTCGACACCGTGAACGCGACAAACGTTGGCAACAAATTGAGCAATGCGGCAGGGTGTCTAATCGAAATTTAGCGTCCCATACTCCCGTCAACGAAACTCAAGAGTTGCGCGCGGCAACAGTTTGGGGGTGTTTCCCGCAAAAGAATTTGATGCGCGCCGCAAAAGTTTTTTCACCGTCTCTGGTTGCCGTTTTGGTGCGGGAAACACCCCCAAACCGTTGCCGAAAAGGTGCGGAAACGGTGCGGGAAAAGTAGCAACTGCAAAAAGAAAGCAGCGTGTTGGATGCGAACCCTACACAATTGTTAGATACTTTCTCTGAACAGCGCCTTAGACCACTCGGCCACACAACAGATGTGAGATCTGTGCTTGCGGAAAAATATTAGTACAACAACTGCAGTTACGGCAGATCCTCCGAGCGCTTTCAAAAACGTTGCCGAAAAGGTGCGGAAATGGTGCGGGGCGCAAGTTGCGCCCCGCACCATTTCAGCACCGTTTCCGCACCTTTTCGGGAATCACTTTGCGCGCCGTTTCTATTCCGCGCGCATTTTGTTTCCCATTCCTTTGCGGCGCGCATTTTGTTTCCCGAAATGGTGCGGCGCGCAACTCATCGGCTGTCAGTGATTAGCGTGTCTCTTCTCTCTTCTCCTGGAGGAGACGCTAGGATGTTGTTCTGCGAATTCGCACCGGAAAAACTGCGAATTCGCACCGGAAAAAAACCAAAAAGAGTTCTCTTGGAATTCTTTTTGGTTTTTTGGCTCTGCGAATTCGCAGTTTTTCCGGTGCGAATTCGCAAAATGCTCTCTCACCTGAGAGAGAGCAGACATCGAAGAAATCCCTCCAGACTACGGTAAACCATGCGACATATATAAAACAAAATAAAATTTACCGCAATGAAATAAAAAAAGAATAGGTTTAAAATTTTTATTATTCATTAGAAAAAAGGAAACGAACAACAAATCAACTATCGTACAATGAGTAACTTAACAACAAAATTATGTAACAAAATGTAGTGTATTTTAAAGTCATTAAAGTTATTTAACGACGAAAAGTACATGCGGATTATCATAACAATAAGGCTTCTTTGTATCCACTACAATAATTACTTTTTATACGAAAATCAGCATTACTTCACAGAGGCAAACAAACCCACAATTAGTTAATAAAACCGCAATAAACAGTCAATTCACATCACATACGAACCACAAAACGACTAAAATATAATGAATTCGCAATTTTACCTTGTGCAAAAAAATTAGAAGCTCTTCTCTAACGGCCGCCATATCCTCCATTATTGGACAGTCAAAAACTTGTTCCTCCACAAATGAACCGTTGCCTTGTATGGCTTGAATTGTGTGCGTTTGTTGCGACTATAAATTTTTTATAAGCTTAGTATACAGCACTATGTAAATTCGTCCAACTAACATACAACGGTAACTTTGAAAATAGAAAGGTAACCATACCAACAGATTATAAACGGATATATAATAATAAAAGAACAGAGTGAGAGTGTCCAGTATCCGTTCTCCTTGTCCCCTTATTGCCATGTGACATGGATAAGAGGGGGGGAAAATTGGATACATGTTGGAAACTAAATGATACCAAAAATATACTTACCACATTGAGTTGTTCATCAATATCATCTGGAAATTGATATTCATCGAATTGCGTATGGTATTCATCCGCAGTTGGCATGTGCACGTCTGCCCGATCGAAACCCTTCACTTCTTGCGTCATTTCTTAAACAACTGACGTAATTCATTGAACCAATACAAACTAAATTAAAATCTGCAGTAGTGTATCATTTTCAAATGTAGATGTGTGGCATGCATAATAGTAAAACTCGCTTATTAATTTACCAATTTTCAACCCTCACCTTCTTCGCTTTCACTTTCATCATCTAATGAGGCCGGCTTACTTGCCAATAATCTCCTCCGAAGTTTAAGTTTCTTCTGCTGCTCAATCTCCGATTGTTCATGCTAAATGATAATTGATAATTGCGGTGCTATGGATCAAAATCTCTTTAACATATACAAAAAAGGTAGAAGAATTAATAACAATAAATAGAATAGAGAACATAAAAGCTACAAAAACGACGCGGCGACCGACACTGAAAATGACACTGAAGACAACAACTGACGGCCTAAGATTACAAAAGAACATTTATTGTAAAATTTAGCCAGAAACAAACACACCACTAGCTAGATTTACAAGCAGAAAGCCGCCTTGAATAACACCGTAACACTAAACACGTATACTAACTAAAAGTAATACTAAAAAAAGTAAAGAAACAACAATTACTATACAAAAATGACGCGCGCTGGGTAGGCGGGACCCAAAATAAATCGTGAACGCACAAAAATACAGGAACCTGTCGCACATTATACTTTTGTATTGCGTACAGACACGTACATTAGCAAAGGTGGCTGTCAGAGGGGGGCGGGGCGTAGGATGAATACTTTTTCGCACCGGATTTCGGCCGAGTTCGCACCGAAATACTGATTTCCGGTGCGAATTCGCACAGAATGTGGAGGAGTCTGCGATTTCGCACCGGATTTGTTGCCGGTGCGAATTTGGAAAGTTTGCTGTGCGAATTCGCACAGCCCTACTTTTCCGGTGCGAATTCGCAGTTCATTAACAGAGCGGAGACCTCCCTCTTTGCGGTTACAAAGGACATATGTAGGGGAAATGCAAAGGACGCAACGTTTAACGTTAAAGTTTAAGTCTGGGACTGTCCTTCAGCTGATGTTTATTTCTCGGTCTTGTTTTCTTGTATCACATGACATGACCACATGACTTATCTCTGTTCACGGAGGAGCGAATCGCCAGGCGAAAATTTTTTCAATTGGCGTTTCGCTGTGCGGGTGGACATTCGTTTCGCCATTACCTTCGCCTGGCGTTTTGCCAAAAGGGAACGCAGGCCTCAACAATTTCATGTTCAAAATTCAGGTCTGCAAAAGTTGTTTCTCTCTCTTTTTTCTAGTTATACATAGTTGTTATAAGCATGAACAACGTCCCTTGCGTTGGTAAAATACCAGTAAAGCATAGCTGCATTGATTAACTTTTTGTTCGTTGTCGACAGTAAGCTTGTCAGAAAAAGACCTCATTACCTGTTCCCCCATTCTTACATCCCACACCACCCACAAAAACATTAGCGTTGTAAAAAAAGAAGTGGAGGTTATATTGTCGCCCAAATAAAATAATTTATTTATTAGTTTTTAAATGAAAAGAAAGATTGATTGTACGTCGATTACTGAAGAATATTGATGAATTATTGTTAGTTACTGAAGCATGGTAACTTAGATTCCGTTGCGGTAATCTGTGTAACTTTGTACTTTGTATTTAGCTGTACCCCGTCAGTTGTCAAACCCTTCCCCAGAACCATCATCAGAGGCTGAAATGGAGAGTGCTGAAGGAAATGGAACACAGGTATTGATTGTTGATTAGATTATTGATTATTCGGTTGATTGTAGTATGTGCATTGGATTGGTTAGTTTCACGGTCGGAAGATCATGACGTCAGCTATTGTACAGTGTATAGCCACTTTGATAGTAAAATCGTACTCATTGCTACTGTAACTAACACTGAATCATTCACGGCCATTAGTTGCATTGTTATTGATTTATAAGTGAATTCACTCTTTCGAATTAGCATCGTGCTCTTTATGCCATCCATCTGCCTCTACCAAGAACCTATGCACAAAACGACCTGTCAGCTTTAGTCATGTACTGAATATGAATTGCTATTGATTATGCAAATTTGTATTTTATAACTAATTAATTCAGCCATCAACTCCCCTTTTCAATAACCCAATAGCCCCGTCAATGGCCGATTTACTCCGAATGAACAACCCGGCGCACTCTTCTGGCTCTCCGGGATTCCTAAGAGGACGGGGAAGGGGACGACCGAAACTCATTGGTAGGGAACTTTATGTATAATGCTTATTGTATAGTTTATTGATCACGTATATTAGACACACACTGGCAAGAGCGTACATGCTTAATGACAATTCATACTGGCGCCGCGCAGCAAGCGCAAGCACAAACTAACGATGATTAGGTTAGAATTCCGCCATCTGATGGTTTTAGGCTTACCTTACCCTTTACCGTATACCCTTTTCAGGCGGCGAACTCGATGCAGATCTCGTTGAATATATGGTGCAGGTAGGTATTCGTTTTGGATATTTGACTTTGTTCTTTACTCTATTCTTATGCATTTATGCTATGGCTTCAAACTTCAAAGCATCTTGGCCAACAGGAGGATGGCGAGACTTAGAAACTCAGAAATGTTCCTTTTTGTCTTTGCAAATCCTGCGCTGGTTGGTAATGATAACGTCCATAATGACTTTGTTGATTAGTTTGATAGGAATATTGTGAAATTCGGTTAAAAGGAGAGGCCCATGAGAATAAAGTTTTCCTCAATTTACTTGCACAGAATGTCCGGAATTTCAGAAATATTACTGTGAAAACCGCATTATTTGAATCCTAGAACTCACAGAGTTATTCTCCGGCAAACAGTTCGGCCAGTACCGTTGTCAGGATAAATTTCTGCGCATACCTGTGTTGGAAACGCCTCGCTATAATTGTAGTAATGATCTATGTTCGCTAGAACATTATTACGTTGAAAAAGAATGCAAGTGCACAGATATAAACCATAAAAACTAATTTTTGTGTTGCTGACTACGGTACCTGGTCGAACTGTTTAGCATAGAATATCTCTGCGAGTTCTAGATGCAAATTTATGCGGTTTTCACAGTAATATTTCTGAGATACCGGACACTGTGCGCAAGTAAATTGAAGACATTCTTTTTCTCGTGGGCCTCTCCCTTTAATAGAACTAGGTGCAGTATCTTATCACGTTATGCCATAGGTGAAGAATACCGACCCGGACAGGAATCTGACTGCCACCCAAGCCCTCCAATTAGCCAAGGAATACATTATGGAACGAGTGAGTTTTATCGAATTTAGATTGCCTTAATTTTTATTTAATCAACATTACTGTACTTTCGTGGGATCTTTGGTGTGTGTATTTTTAGCGTTAGGACGTTTCAATAGTTGCATTATTTTATTTTCCTTCTTGTTTGTGCCGCTAATATGCAGAAAGGCGTATTACTAATATGTATTATCACACGTACTGTATGGTACCTACACCCGTCTGACCTTATATATGTTACAATTGATGTTCAATAGCTTTAGTTTTGGTTAGTCGTGCATATGAAAAAATAAACGTTAATTCCAGGCGCCCGGTTTACTGGAGGAGCACGGCGGCCACGTCAAGTTGAAGGTCACCTGGGCGATGAAATTAGTCACGAGAATAGCGGAGCGACAAAAGGAGATTGAGCTCGGACTCCCCGCGGGAGCACTCTCGAATATGGGAAGGACGGTGAGTTATGTGACCTTCACGGGAAAGCGGAATAATTTCCGAAACCTCAAAAAACCGTTGTTGGCCCCCCGTGACCAAATGGTTTTGACCATATTGCGACCATTTGGTGACAGTTTGCGATGAAACTGGTCATCACGTGGTTCGTGGGCTGGCCCATGAAAAAAGTGAACTGTCACCAACTGGGTTCACCTATTTTCTGTGATTCTGACTTATATGATACTACGGTAACCAGAACAGGACCAACGCAAAAGCACAGTACCCGGCCACAGAGCCGGACTGTGGTTTATCAAATCAAAACCACTCAACTACTGTATCTTATATCTTATGAAATAGAAGGCTACCGCCGTAGCCAAGATCATGCACTTGGACTAGCTTATCGCCGCTGGTAATTTAGTCTACCTATATCCAAAATGTCAGTGTCAAGTGTCAAGTCCGTTTCGCAACGATTTTTCATTGTTCCAAAACCGACCCCAATTTTACGATAATTAGTCGCTAAGTGCGGTAGTGGAATGGGCCGTTTGAAAAACGGCCCATTCCAAAACTAGGGCCCTGGCCTGCCTGGAAAGCTTTTCAAAAAGAACTTGGCAATATTTCCAGTTGGGCTGAGATATGGAAAATGACCATTTCTGAGCCAAAGTGTCAACATTTTTCTGTGACTACTAAGACCCACCACTCTTTTCCTCTTCGTTTAAATAATACCCTCATTCCACCAGTAACTGATGTCGTTCGTGATCTTGGTGTTTTGTTTTCTCCGGATTTATGTTTTAAGGCTCATATTAAGCAAAGAATTAGTACTTCTTCTTGTTGTGCAAATCGTATACTTCGCTCCATTTGTCATCATAGCATTGATGTTTATCGTAAAGCTTATGTTACATATTGTAGGCCTCTGCTTGAGTATGCAACCTCCGTTTGGTCGCCGTACCTGAAAAGTGAGATTGACGCTATTGAAAAGGTACAGCGGCGTTTTACTAAACGTGTGCTTCGTAGAATTGACAATGACTATTATAACTCGTTTTCCTATTCTGAACGTCTTGTTGTTTTTGGTCTCAAATCTCTCCATCATCGTAGAATTTTGTTCGATCTCATTGAATGTTTCAAAATTGTCCGAGGTTATAATGCACATCCGGTTTTGGCAAACATGTTTCAGGTGAATCACAGACCACGTCGAAATGGTAACTCTTTAACTCTTATTCAGGATTCTGTTAAACTTACCCAGTCTCTGTTCTCGTTTAAGCACAGGGCCACTCGTTTGTGGAACCTACTTCCTGACAGTATTGTTCTTTCGAGTTCCGTTGATTCGTTTAAAACCCGCATTGACGAGCTTGATCTAATCGAGCTTTATGAAGTAGCAAATAGAAACATTCACCCTTAGTTATTCACATGTACCTTCATTCCTTTGTTGTACATAGTTTTTGTCGCTTGTTATATGCGCTTTGTTACTCTCATTGTTATTTGTTTTGTTGTTGTTGTTATATTATTATTGTCGTTTTTTTTGTCTTCCGCTTTACTTCGGTGTACACTGAATAAAGTATTCATATATAACGCACTTTTGATAGACTAAAGCTGTTTCGCTTTTTGCCCACATTTTCAACAGTACTACTCTTTGAGCTTGAGCCATTTAAAGGATTACGGTAATCATTAATAACCCTCGAATTAATCCATAATCCTTCCAATTGCAGGTGCAGCAACGGGCAACATGTCCACGAATATGGTCGCGGATATGATGGCGCAAAATATACTCAACCAGCAAATGTTCAGGGTATGTATTTTGTTTGATTATGTCGGATTTGAATGGTTTCATTGGGTATGATGACAGAACACACTATTCAATACTCAATAATAATCATCTCCATAACTGAAGGCTTCTTTTAATTAGTTGATCCTTGATGTTGTGTCATTGCCAACGTCTGTATCTGAACTCACGTAGAGACCCTAACAGGGACTATCCAGACTATCCTTTATAATTAATATTGATTGAATGTACATATATTTGTAGGATTTGGCCGCTGCACAGCAGAATCAAGGAGTGCAGCAAGGCGGAAGCCAGCAGCAGAAAGTGCAACAGGGAGGATTGTCGAGTAGTGAGCACAAGGAACCTGGTTTCAGCGAAAGTTCACCGGCAGGTTGGTCTTTGTTTGTGTTTGTCGTGCCTCTCTATTATCTCTTTCTTTCTCTGTGTACCTCTGACTTTTTTTGTAAACGTAGACCAGTTACTATATTAAATATTAGAGAGTCTCCCAAGTGTCCAACTATTCCGGCTTTCGTTTTATCGGTTAAAAAACCAGGGCATAAACCCCGCTGATAACACCGAAGGTGGTTCGCCGGTAACCATTAGGTTCAAACTTATTTTCCTTCAGTGTCGGCCACTCCCGAAATCCTCAACGTTCGGGAGCTCCAACTGAGATTCGACGATGATGGTATGCTCAACCTTGACTGTCTAAAGGCGGAAGGAGGAGAGGTAGTGGGAAATGGGGATGCATAGTTATACGTTTGGTTTTTTTTATTTATGCTTTTAGAATGTTAATATTTAATATTGTTGTAATATGCTTTTGGTAATTTTTTTTTCATATATCCTTTGTTAGCGCTATAGTTTGGGTTACATCAGAGAGCCCTTTTTTCCAGTTTTTTATTTGTTTTTAAGATATTGTGTATCGTAAAGCAATATGAACTTGAGCGTTTCATGTAAGGTTTGCGTACGTTATTCCCAAAATGCATGTATGCATTTGTTTATGCGTATGAGATTATGTGCATTACATTTGTGCGGACTTTTAAGTTTATTTTTAATTTTCTATCCCACAGTTGACTCAGCATACTTACGTGCTAGGATGTCATGAATATCGTGCTTCCTTTTGATTGTATTTATGTTAGCTTGTAATTGTATAACTTGCTTATCATTGCCATTCTATGGTGCGTACTGTATTTCGGTGTTTGATTTCCGACAGCAACTTGTATAGTGTTAATGTTCTAACTGTATTACTAACTACGGTATATTTCTGTATTACTAACTGATCTGCCTCGAATGTTCGTAATAATTTTTTCATTGAAAGGGAATAACCCCGTGTTAAATGTACAATAGTTTTACTCAAATCACCAGCACGAAAACGAATAAACTAGGGGCAATTCTCATTTGACTGATCAAAATTTATCCCGCAAATCGCAAAACATCTTCAAGGTAAATAACGCGTACGGAGTACTGTTAAACTTTTATTAAACATTTGGTATATAGAAGCAGGGATGTGTGATAGTGATAATACAATAATATACAGAAGAAAAATGGCGTTCTATCTAGGGTTACGATAACATTTCAACCCCTGAAGGACTAATAGTTATACAGGAAACCCCGGGAGAAGATGTTCTACATAGTTGTCCAATAAATAACGAGGTAATGATGAGTTACCCGTCAGTTATATGTACACTATAGTCCCCAAAATCAAATGGTCCCGATATACAGTCGGTGAAATGCACGTGAAGGCAGTAGCAGTAGCAAATGAAGTACTATGAAATATGGGAAGAGATCAAAAATGCAAATGAGTCACCAGGAGTACAATTCGGGGAGATCGGAGATGCAGAGAAAGTAATCCTAGCCACGTATTTGATATACAGCCGAACACTGATGCTAATTAACTAAAGCAATAAAACATGGGATAGAAAGGGGAAGATGATCTTAACAACGAAAAAAAATAAAATAAATAGAAGAGATAAGTAATAAAACGAGACAGCTCAACTTACAGCGCAATCACTTCTTTAGAAGATCAATATTCTGAATCTTATTGCTGATTTGTGACACCGCATCCCGAATGCCCGCTTTTGCCTCCTGAAACAAGGAAAGGCGCGATCACTAGGGCGCATTCGAAGGACATTTCCGGAAAAGAAAAAGAAAACTTTTGGTTCGAGATGGATTTCACCAGAAAAGAATGCAATTGCCACGCTACACAATACACATGCAAATGATCGGCTGATTTTAGTTTCAATTACTTTACATTTGCATTTTCGACAATTTTCATGTTATTTTTTTCTCGGTGTCCATCTCGAACCACTTTTTTCTTTTCTTTTCCGGAAAATGTCCATCTCGAATGCGCCTTAATGTTATACGTTCGCGTATTTTTCCGCGAAAGTACCATCCATCCAAGTTCACCATTTTACATTAGGTGCTATTGAAACTGCGATACATGGATGACTTTATGCGAACGCATATAAATACTCTATTAGAAAGAAGCCACGGAGAAGAAAGAGCGCATCTATCGAACACGTACGACTCACGTGAAAAAGAGGCGAATACCAAAACAATTAGGATTCTTTAGTGTCAATAGTAAGTCGTTGCAAATACAAAACGTGGCAGGAAAAGCGTCCGTGCGGGTGGACGTCGTCCAACATCTTAACCGTTCCAAATAGGGCACATACTCTGATGAAGCAAATAGCTTTTACACAATTCATCTTGCCGCGCATCGTAATAATTAGAACTGAATAATAAGGGTAAACAATATAACATATAATGACAATAACCATACCTTAACATCCTCCATTCGTTGTCCCGCCATCGCGAGTTTGTCCAAAAACTTTGTATTGGAAGTAATATAATGAAAATATAATGAATGATATAATGAATGAAAAATGAATACAATATAAAAAGTGTATTGTTTGAAACAAGTACCGCCTAGTTGACAGATTTCATATTTCTCGTCGGCATCGGCAGCTCAAACCGGCAAACTAGCAGCATTTGCTATAGTTCCTTTCGTACTATAAAAATCGTAATAAACCTCACATACCATCAAACCGTTCAACATATCCATGGTTTCCTTTTGCACATTTCTTGCAATCTCAATGTCGTTGTTGAATCGCACGATTTGCAAGCTGAATGTGGTGGACATAAATAAAACGCAGAATAAGCAACGAACGAATTACCTCAATAATGGATTGTGATTGGGGTAAAGTATACAAGTTATAAATTAAGTATACATGTAATACAAGTTAGTATATGTAAGCTAATAGGACTAACTACCACTCATACTTTCAGAATAAAATGATTAGGAAAATAAATTTCTTAACGTTGGATACTTACTCTTTGTCCGCCAAGCGCTCTTTCTCGCTTTCCAAGCTATCCACCTGCATCTCCAACAGACCGACATTCTTTGTCCAGACCTATAGAAAGATGAAACATGGAGTGAAGCAGAAAAAAACTTGGGAATGGGGGAAGATATCACTGACCAATGACAAACCAAACCAAACGACAAAACAAAATGAAAGAAGGAAACTCCTACACGTGCTTATTAAACTAAAGATCACCTCGTAGCTTAATCTACTATACTCAATTCGCACCTCTCTTTCGCGCTTTCTTTGTCTGTTCTCTCGTTCCTCCTCTTTCTTCATCTTCTCCAGCTTTTCTTCAAGCTCCACGCAGTGTTCCCTGGAAATGTACTGCGGTATGATTTATAAGTCAAATGCTTCCAAGAAATCAAAGAATCGTTTACTACAGACCCGAACAACAAAGCACGAAGCAACTTCAAGCAAGCAGAAGGAACTTTTTATGTGTTAAAATGTGAACAATCCCTTAGTTTCTTTCCGCTTGAATACAACCACTTGTTACTGTAATGAGCCTAAGCCTAACCGCAGATTATGTGGTAATTATTGGTGAAACTGCACAAGTTTAGTGTTGACTGATTCTACCAAGTGAAGCTAGTGAGGTTATTCATTACAAATAACAAATTAAGTAACTAAGACAACAAGAACCCTTACCGCAACTGTACAATCTCCCGGTCGGCTTGATTGAACGCAGAGTGCGACTCCCGCTTACGATTCTCGATCAGTTGTTGGATTCGCATAATCTAAATGCAACAGTCAACGGCAATTGAAAGGTAAAGTTATCAAAATTCGTCCGGCTTATAGTTTCTTCTCTGCTGAACAAGGACATACCTTCACCACTCAATTTATAAGAGAAAGAAAAAAGTGAATTGGAAGAACGTGAGAACCTCAAAATAAAGTGTACCACTGGTAAACGTACCAGCTTATGGGAATCGTTAACCACCAGGTTGAGCAGCTCACGAGCATCGGCTGGACACGGTGTTTGCACATCCAACTGCAACTCAAGCACGTACAATGGTACAATTATATTATTCATAAAAAAAGCTGATCAATTACAGTATTCATTAAAGCGAACTGACAGCTCCTTTCTCGTTCTCGGGAAGTAATATTTCACGCAAAATTGTTTACCGGCTGTGGGGTTGAACCCGGGACCTCTCGAAAGCGAGAGCGCTACCACTCGGCTACGGCTTCTACTGGTGTGGTTTCATCAGGAATTTGTGCACTAGTGCCTAACAGATTTGAAATGAACACTACGAGTAAATCCAAACTACAAGTCTCGGAATGGTTATTAAGCGGGAGATTTAATTTTTGGGTGCGTGGGTGAAATGTATTAGGCTAGCGCAATGGACAATTTTTCTATGTAAAATGCGAGCAGTTAGTTTTTCTTTTTATTTTTTCAGTTCCTATCCATTTATGGTATTTTTTATGTTGCTTTTCATTGATAAAATTATTTAAACTTAAACTATTTTTGGTGAAAAACCCTAAACTGGGTGTCATTTCGCTTTAAACAGCTAAATTGATACACGTGCCAACATATGATACTCCAGATTCGTCGTTCACAAGCAGGGCTTTTGCACATCCAACTTTTCAACTAAACTTGAACACAAGTCGAAGAGCAAAGTTGAAGCTATGGTTGAAACCTTGAAAACTCTTGCATTCACACTAAATTGGAAAACTAATAACCTACCTCATTAAAACTGGCACCGGCCGAGTTCACTTTTCTCTCAATGTCGATAACGGAGCGGTACCACTCTTGGTAACGCACAACAGCCTTAAAACGGCTACAGTAGTAGACACATCATACATAAGTGTAGCAACAACAGTAGGCATTTCACCAATACTGCAATCAACTATGTGTTCGCTAGATTCTGCGGACATTTTCAGGCACGGGACGTACGCACAGTTTAGTAATCTGCAGAATGTGGGTCAAATGTCAAATCTTACCTCTTTGAACGCGGCCTTCACTTTGGGAGTCTCCTTCCATAAATCCTTAGCCAACAGGTCGCTGACATCGCTCAGATTCGACAGCTCGTCCTTATTCTTAAGAAGACATTTTTGTGCTATTACTACAATCGTAATACTAACTAATGCCATTCAAACACAGAACAAATCTACAGCATGCGAGCACGGGATAGAACAAAGTTAAACGTGAAGGCAGAGGTAGATATTCCACCTAGCTCTTTTAGTAATGTCATCGTCATCTTAAAGCGAAATACTGGTCGGTTTTTGAAACGCATCGAGTACACCAGCATTATTATGCAGCTTATCAAATGAACAGAAAATTAGAATAAATAACAATGCACAACACTCTACAACACAAAATAAATAAAGAAAAATAAGGATAGGAATCCTCGCAATGACGTGCAGATTCATCATACAAGTTAGTCCCCTTTTTGCGCAAAGTAACGAAAAAAAACCAACTGAAGCATTTCCCTCATCAGTTTCCTCGCCTCGTCACCCGATAGTCCATGGCCAACGTTTTGCTGATTTATGAGCTCCTGTTTCTAGCCACCAAAAACATGAACCGGTTATTATATAAAAGAGAACTGTAGCGAATTTGCATACCGATGTGCGTTCGGAAATGCAAATTTCGTTTTCGGGATAAAAAGAGCTTCGCAGCTCATATCGAAGTATGCATATGCAATTGTTTCCTATTATGTGAATTTCTTATGATCGTTTGAAGCTTTGTATATAAGTATGCACATGCTAAACCAATCACATTTACATGTAAGTCGCCTCAGGCAGCGGCAGCCGACTGGTTTTTAATATTAGAAAGTTTGCATGTCTGTCTGTTACTCTGTCTGTTTGATTGTGAGACTTCACGAAAATAAATTATCTACGTTACAGGGGCATACTTTCAATCAATTATGTGTTTTAGTGTATTATTACATATCTTCTTATCTAACTTATCTTAACCGCCTTAAAATCAGAATAACATACGCTGTCTTGCAATCGTTTCAGTTCCTCTTCCGCGATATCCAATGACCTCTTATTCTCATCCTGAACAGAGAAAACTGTAGTTGGCGCTTCAGAAAAATTCAATCTATAGTTGGCGCTTCAAGTTCAATTCAAAACCACTGACTTAGTGTTACTGAACGTTCATATTGAGAGTACGCGATTTACGTTATAATGCAACAAAGTTCCAAGTTCCAACAATTACTTAGATATTTCAAAAGCTTAATCTTACATAAGCACGTTCGTACTGAGGCACGGTTCGTTCCAAGTCTGCCAGGTACGATTGTGCGGCTCTGATATCCGCGTGCAAAGAGGTTACTTCGTGCTTCAGCACCTCTTCCTTGCCGTGCTAAACGAAGAAGACAAGAAGACCTATACTAGAGTAAGTCCGCAAGTTTTCGCTTAAACAAAAAAGATCCACACATACACAGAGTCCAACGGTAAGGTGCTACAAATCATAATGGAATATTCTCGAACATGCCTTCAGGTACACCTGGTCGGTGAATCCGAAGTTGATTTCTGTCTATTTATGCTACTTTGTGGTACCACCCCTCCAAGTCACCGCCTCAAAACTCGGTGTTCGGATTTTAGGCTGTGACTTGAGAGAAAACCTATTCATAATAAACGAAGGAAACTCACGTCATTCTTCATGGCTTCAATTTCTTCCTGGATTAGCGCATTGGCAGCCTCCGTCTCTTTTAATTGACCATCAACATTGCAATTGTCCTCAAGTAGTCTACGGAAGGACGCAATGTTCCTAGAAGAGAAAATCATGAGCATAAACCAAACTTAAACTCAAACAGAAGACTTGCACTGCAAAATCCGAATGCAAAAAAAATATTGGAAATGATATACTTATTGATAAATTCCTCATCTGGTTGAACATTCTGCATGAAGCTCTCACGAAATGCAGCCTGCAGGCTCAAATACTTGATCTAAAAAGTATACTGTTCCGGTGGACTGGTGGACAAGCCTTGATTGAAACCGCAATATACTTCTACGATCTATAAATTCTATATATACATACTCCCTGCCTATAAACCGCTGTACCTGCTCAGAACCTCTGCGGAATATGTCGTAAGCCAAATTTCAACACTACAGTACCACCCTTGAATAAAGGTGCACGCTCTTGAGGAGGCGTAAAAGGTTTATATTTATTTATTACGGAATACTTACGGTCCGATGTCCAGCCTCATTGTTGGTTCTCTGTTCGTCAGTCGTCAACAAAATATCAGATGGAACTACGGAGTTGTACATCTAAAAGAAGCATAAGCAATTAGCACAAGCATGGCATAAAACACCCCGCCAAATGCGGACGATCACCTCCCTATCTCTAATGCATTGTATGCAAATTAGTCTAAATCACCTCCCTATCTTATCTCTAATGCATTGTATGCAAATTAGTCTAAATCACCTCCCCAAAATTTTGAGATGCGGACTTAATTTATTCCCTGAGCACAAGTCCCTGATAATACGGAAATGTTTTTTTACCCCAGAACCCGCCGGCGAGCTACCGCCGGAATTAGAATGTTGCATAAACGTGGAGGACCCATGGCTGAACCAAATTCAAATACACAAATTTGGAAATAAAACCTTCGAAGATCTTCTAGTCCTCTAAGGGCGCGTTCGGGTTGCTCTTTCCGAAAGGAAAACATGCAATTTATCGTTCGGGTTGGCTGTTTCCGAAAGGATTTAATGCTTTGAGAAAGCCAAAAATACAGTATGAATTTGCATGTTAACCATGCTAATTCATACATTTGCATGTTCAACATGCAAATTCATACTGTGTGTTTTGCTTTCTCAAAGCATTAAATCCTTTCGGAAACAGCCAACCCGAACGATAAATTTGTATGTTTTCCTTTCGGAAAGAGCAACCCGAACGCGCCCTAATCCAAGCCGTGAGTGGTTGGTGCGTGATTTTACGCATCACGTCGTTGGAACATTGTAATTACACCATACATATAGAGCAATAGAGCATAATTAAGGGTAACGTTAGAGTGATCAGTGCATTCGTCAGCGAAAACTCTCTAGTAAAACTAAGGACAACCAAATACCTGAACATAGTCGATGAGCCAGACAAGAGCCGCGCACAGATGAGGCCACACGTGCGGTGCGGAAACAGTTTGCATAGAAGACGGCTTTATGCTGGGTGAATAACCGAGACCTTTGAAGATTTTGGGCACCTGTGGTAGAGGAAAGACATCAGAAGCCGAATTCAACTATTCACAACAAACGCTTTTTAAAAAACTTATTTTTAACAGGAAATATCACATTATTTGCTAAAGGCATTGATTCAAGGTATGTCCAAACAAAACAGTTCGGTTTCTTTTGATTTGAAAACAATTTCTTTTGCAACAATATTCCAAATGCAGAATGTCCAAACTCAATGCTAATCTTATCGGCGTCTATGTGCGTTTATATGTTCGTTTTTTTCATCCCCTGATGCACATCTTTTGGTGTATTTAATAAATAACAAATAACACCGTGATTCTCACGGGTGGGTATTCCCTGGAGACAGAAAATAGCATTCTGACGTGAGAGAATGGAGCCGACTATGGAATACAAAATGAAATCCCCAAGTGATGGTACAGAGGTGTTATATTTTCCCAAATTACTTGTCACACTTCTAAAATTTATCTGTAATATATCGATTTTGCTCTTTCAGCATAAACTGCTCAATACAAGAAGAAAAACAAACCTCGTCCTCCATTTTGCCCACTTTGTAGTTCGCATCGAGAGACTGATAAATGCACTCGAAAATCATTCCAAAATCGGTCTTCGTGGGCGACTTTACCACATTTTCGGGCAGATCCGTCATTCCGCAATGGTCGTGCAGAAAACTATATTGAAGTATCAATAAAAAAGGAGAATGTACCGCACTGACGAGACCAGCCCACGGTAAAATCTTACATTCATACTTTCTTTACTTATAAATTTATTATTCCCTTGTATGTTTTCTCTTTTATTAGGTATGTTTAGGTTTGCGTATGTTTCAGTTGTTTAGATAAAAAAAATGTGCCTAACGCACTAGTTATTCGATACATATCAATTACCTCAGAATTTTTCTCTGCATTGCAACTTGATATTCCTTTGATCCTATCGGACGATTATCCTGAAAAGGGAAAATTCATGTCATCAGTCATCAAGCATTCACATGAAGAGGATTGACTCAAGCCACTATCAACCTGAAACTCCATATCATCGGCGAGTACAAAACGCGAGTCCGCCATAGGCGGCACCCCCCCCCCCCCCCCCGGCTAAGATGCGCGGCGTGGGCGTGGTCGTGCGCGAGCGCCAGCTGGCGCAACTACCGCGCGGACGTGCCTTCTGTAAAAAGTGCGCCTCAGTTGTAGTGAACCTGTTGCTCACCACCGCCCACCTCAGAAATGGCGCGCCGCGCCCTCATGGCGGTCCTGCGCTGAGTTTCACCAGTGACACAAAATGGTTACATCCCAATGAGCCAATTTACCCCCTACCTATCGGCTAATACTGTTTCCATATATACCATTAGCATTATGCTTCAGCATTACCACAAGGAAAAGAGAAAGCGAAAGGACTGAGAAACGTAGTATGTAACTTTCAGAACAACGGAGTAGGTGGGTGCAAATACCTTCATTGCTGGAGGTTTGAAGTAAGAAGAGCGGCTGCCACTTGTTGCATATCCCGCCAACGAAAAACGATCAGAGGCTATGCTGAAAACTTGAAATTGATCAAAGTTGTCGAAACCTGACGTCCACGTTCCTGCGTTTCGTCCACACCTCATAATGTAAAATCTAACATTTGATATCACGTCATAATTTATGTTTAACTTACGGTGTCTTCTTAACAGAGCTGGGCAGAACATTTGACGTACGAATCTTATGTGCAACCGGGGTGCGGTTCTGTCCATCGCCAAATTTTCGATTCATCTAGGCGAAGAAGGGATTAGTACCACGGGGATAGACATGAGGATAAAAATAATCTTCTGGCCATCGCAGCAATGCACGGAAAGCAAAGAGAACAACAAACATAGAGGCACAAAAGGAAAGATTATAAAGATCGAATAGGAGAGAAGCACAGCATAAAGAAAATAAAGAAAATATAAAGAAAGAAAGCGAAGATACAACGACAATAATAAAAAAAGAAAGAACTATGCTGGAGAACGCACCGGGCTCCGTTCCGAGTAGGCGGTCCGTTTGCAAACGGGCCGAGTGCACGGACCGGCAACTCGGAACGGAATGCGGGTACTTACCGGTTTTGAAAACGAACCGGGTACCGTTCCGAGTGAACGAACCGGGTACGGTTCCGAATTCATACTCGTTTTTTTAATGCATTTCTTTCTTTAAATTTTACATTCTTTAAAATTTATACTGCTTAGAAGTAATTGTATTCTTGTGAAGCGAGTGTAAAACGCCCATTGCAACAATGCAGCATAATGTGAATTGTGTTAATTGTGATTTCCCGTTCGCGAGACCTTTTTACGTACATATTTTCTTAATATATTGGTGCACTTCTCCGATATAGGAGCGGATTCAACAGTTGATCGAGCTGGTTACCGTTGATGACTTCCCTCATTCCTTTTGTATGGGCCTAGTGGAACTGGAAAGGCGAAGCGTATCGAAGCATCTCAGGTTAGTTAGGTTTTTTAATGTTTGTTTCTTAAGTTGTGCTTTGTGCTATATATATTACCTACTTCTTTTCACTTGAAACATTCTAAAACCAGTCGACCCACCCCACACGCTGTAGCCTTCCCTTTCGGCTAATATATTATCGCGATTCGCCGAGTTACGCACTTCTTTGGACAGAACTAATTGTAAGATTAAGTTAGGTGCTTCTTCAGTTATGCTTTCGGTTTAGAATGTCTTGTATAATTCCAACTTTGTATACGGTAAAAATGTAGAACACTACCCCAGTGTAGTATACTACCCAAATCGGGAAAATACTACCCCTATTTCGGATTTCGGTAGAATACTACCCCCGGAAAATTTTCGCAAAATACTACCCCAACATAAAGCCGATGGGGTTGTCATGTAAAATAGGTGGGGTAGCCATGTAAAATAAGTGGGGTAGTCATGTAAACTAGGTGGGGTAGTCATGTAAAATAAGTGGGGCAGTCACGTAAAATAAGTGGGGTGGCCATGTAAAATAGGTTGGGGTCGTGTAAATAAGTAAGTAGTCATGTAATCATGTAAAATAAGTTGGGGGTGTATTCTACAATGGGGTAGTATATTTTCCGGGGTATCACATTGAAGGGGTAGTATTTTCTCATGTGGTAGTATATTTCATTTTGGGGTAGTATTTGCAAAAGGGGTAGTGTTCTACACTTCTACACTGTATAAGGTATGAAATTATGATAAATACTATTGCATTCAGAGCTCTATATGGTTCCGGGGCCTCTTGCTACGCATGGACACCAAGCCGTTTAATATGGCTGGTGGAAAGAAACTAGAGATTCAGACGCTGGACAGTATTTACCATGTGGAACTCAATCCCTGGTTCGATTTTAGTTTTAGCTAACCCTATCCTATTTTTTAACTTTTGTTTTAGTCACTCTTTTATCGTTGCAAGTTGCTAGTTAGAAATACTGCATAGGTTACTGCTTGTTGTAGAGATACTGCAACTCCGGATTGATTTATTGATTCATTTAATTACTTCATTTAAATTTAGTTGTTCCCTTCCAGTCTTGCGAGCAGCACCAGCAAGTCCTCGTGTCCTCGGCACGATGTGTGTCTTCCTACTTCATGGAGAGAGCCGGGCAACGATTTCAGAAACAGATGGCCGGAGCCAATTATCTGGTAAGCGTCTCTTCTGTTGCAAATTTTCATAGATTCAGAGCATAGTCAGCCGCTCTACGCTCTAGTCTGAGTGCTTTATGCTATACCTCCTTCTGTGTTATCGTATTGCTAGTCAGGTGCTGTTTCCGTTTATTCAGACCTCAATATGTGTAACAAGCTGATACTTGGGCAGAAGGACATGTATCACTTGTTTAAGAACTGCGCTCGTTACTAAAGAATAAAATAGGATGAACAAGATACGCCAGACAAAACAAGGGTTGGTATTTTTATTTCGGCTATAATAACCACACGCCACAATTTAATGTCCATGCGTAATTATCTATCACTATCGTTATTGTCCTTCTGCTCTTTTTTCCTATTGGCTCTTGTCTTGTTGTCTATCATATACTGGGAGTCGCAAGAAGCTCTGATTTTGGAAAATATCTGTTCAAAATGACGGCATCCCTCCAGCAGCACGCCAACAAACAACTCTTGTCTTGTTCAGGTAACTGCCGACTGATCCTGTGTAGTGGATCGCTCTCTCGTCTTGATTCATCTTCTCCGATCGCGTTGCATGTTCATGCGTGTGTTGGCGCCGACGAATAATGAAGTATGGTTTACTTTATTTAATGTTTAGCCAAATAGTGCATAGTACCTGATTACTTTAACGCACTGTAGCTGTTTGAATATCATATATATACAATCATTTAATTATTATTATCTTTGTTATTTTGCAGATCTCACAAGTCCTCAAGAATGTTGCAGTCAGGAAGGCATCCACGTCCCATTTGTTTTGGAACAGGCAACAGGCTAGTTCTTTTGCGCCCATAAATTTTATGATATTTATTCCCTTGTTTGATTATTTTTTTATGAGCTTTTGTGTATTTATCTAGCTAGTCCGGCATTTTGTTCCTCCCCTCCGCCACTATAAAATAAAGCTTACTGTCTTGTAGATCCCGGACAAAAGTCGTGGAAGTCATCAAAAGTCTTCGACCTTAGGGTGGAAATGCCTATGCCATTTACATTCCGTATATATAATCATAAATAAAATTAGATTCACCATTTCAATGCTTGCTCATTGCAGGTTGTCACGGTGGAACGATCTTGACGGCTCCCAATCCAATCGTATCACAGCGAGGCCTTTTATCAGGTATGTTTATTTTATATACATGTTCCTTTGTGAATAATTGTGCACTAACTCGTTCATATTTGGATCTTTAGGTGTTATCCAGTCGTGCCTTATACAGCACGAAAATTGGTACATTTTGTATGATTCTTATGTGCCTTGCAGAATCAACAAGCATTTGTATTTAATTCCAGATCCTACATATCCATCGAACAGTATACTGGTCTGCCACAACAAGTTGATGACGAAACAGAATATCCTGAAGTTTCTGAAAGAGAAGCCGTTATTTCGGAGCATGTCGACTACCGACTCTACGGATGGGACTTGTGGTTCTTGTGGTCAATCCAACGGTACTGGTCAAATTCAAATCCAGAATGATCCTCTTGTTGTTGACTAAGTACTTTAATATGCGGTTTCATAGATGTATGCTCTTTCGTTACATATTTTTTATTTACTTCAAATAGGGTATTCGATAGTAGCACATCCATATCGCTATGTATCCTGTATGCGTGTTTTCCTAATTTTACACTCGTCGCACACGCATTGGTACCTTGTTGATTGGCACATATTTTAACTTAAAGTCCTCTACTTAACTATGACCGTATATTGGTATTAAATATATTTATGTTTCTATATTGCGCAGAAATATGCTCTCTTACGCGGTTTGTTTGTCTGCTGACCTTTGTTGCCTTTTAAGTAGTTTTTTTTAAGTCGATTTAGCTTAATTCAGTTTAAATACTGCATTGTTAATTGTTCATGTGCTATATATTGGTTATGTCTTCGTTTCCTGTTATTCGTAGTAGATTTTTCATGAAATAAAGCTTTTTTTTAATTACGTGTGCAATTGCCAGTCTTATTTGTTTGTTATGTTATTTTTCTTTTATTTACTAATAATAATCGCGGACGGGTGCGGTCGCTTAATAAATAGTGTATTCTAAAAAACACTTTCGCTACCGTAGCCATTACAGTAGTTGCTACATAAATTCCGAAACGTGCCGGGCTCCGTGCCGAGTGAACGTACGTGGTACGCACCCCGGCACGCGTACCCCGTACGTTCACTCGGAACGGAGCCCCGTGCGCTTCTCTACCAGAGAACAAAACAACCGGGCCATAATTCAAACGGGTTCTGTTCGCGCCTAAATTTTACCGCCAACCGGTGCGAAAGCAATGCTAATTAGCCGCAAATTTGCATGCAATGTGTGCTAAAATGAGGGTCCGAAAGAATGAGGGTCCGAAACGCGGCCCCTACGTTCTCGGACGCGCAGACGCGCGCGTAATTAGCCGCGCAAATTTGAGTGCACGCGTAGCCAGCCGCGCTTTTGTGAACGCGCGCGTACTTTGGCGCGTTCCGCGCAGTTAGCAAAGTACGCGGGTAGGTGCGCGCTAAATTGGGGTTTCTATTCGGTGCGTGGAGTACCGTACTCAGCATACTGTATTTGCCGCAAAAGTGCGGACAGAGAGTGCAAAAGTGCACAGATCGCGCACAATGTTTTCTTTCGAACTATTTTTGAAAGTATAATTTGTTACTCTTTGTTGTTATTGTTTACTTCTTATGTTAGACTTTGTTTTAGTGTGCTACAGTCGTAGTTTGTCACGTATACTGCCCTAGTGCGCTCATATGCACTTTTTTATGTTTTGTATTATACATACACTTTTAAGTATATGACAGTCCATTATGGTGGGACTTCTTCCTCGTCGGGCCTTTGAATGACCGCAGTACAATGTCAAAGTGGTATGTAACATAGTTTTTTGAATAAAAAGGCATTAGACAGTCAATGCTTTCATTGTATAATTATTTGGCAAGTAAATGTTAATTGGGCGTAAGAAGCTCTAAAATTTTAGGTGCGACCTGGTTTGACGGTTTTTAGTAAGCAAGTTCTGGTTTATCCAAGTCTGGGTATGATGCGCCATAAACTCGTTTGTGCAACTACCATTTTTCATGTCTGCAGCCACAAATGTTCTAGGTTTCAATGGAAGTCACAGGCCTCCCATTCTTTGGGCGATTCAACAACTTCATTACTTCTAGGTACTGATTTTTCTTTAATATTTCGCCCTTCTTATTTATGTATTTTTTATGCACTTCAGTCTTCTGGATGTATTCATTCAAATGATGCTTACTTAAGTGTTTCCCCACGTTGTGTAAGTGCTCTATGCCAGTTGAAGAATTTTGCCTTGCTGCTCTCGCTTTCGAATTGTGTTTTCTGTCTCCACAGTGAGCAGTCAGTGTCAGAGATGCCCTGGGAGAATCAAATGTTGGATCTGGAATATGGCCTCAGGCTTGTTGAATTCTCAAAAATTTAGATTGAGGTGCAGCTCCAAAATAGCTACAGATGGTCCGCAAGAAATGGATTTCCGGATGGCCTGTTTGGATGGATCCAATCATCCAATAATGGTTTTTAGGTATGTCTTCTGTATGGTGTTATTAGGTATCTAATTTCGTAAATTGATTTTGCGCGCATGACTTAAGCGGAATCGAATTTTGCAAATATTTATGCTTAACGCCATTATTTATGTTGAACATGGTGTATTCAATTTAGGTCGCAAACAAATCCCTCTGTTGGAGACAGCCGGAGACGAGTGCAAAGTGCAATCTACATCCTGCAAGTAAGAAGGGCTCATTTTCTTTATAGCCTTAAAGAAGCTGCAGTATTCTGTAATATGTGTAGTTTCACTGATAAGGGTTATCGCGTTGTGTGTTGTTTTCACCCTGGACACATTATCTTAATAACTTTCCAGCGTATACAGTAAATGTTCTTATATAGTATGTTTCAGTAAGTAGTAGGTGGGTATGTGTACCTCGTGTAATAAGTTTCCAGCTTTGTAATAACTGAGTATCACTAAATACTCTGTGTGTTAATAAATGTGTTTAAGTAGTGCTATTTTCAGATCTACTTGCGCAATATTTTACTGTGGATGGCACACCGTTACTAAGTTGGAATAACTGGTGAGCTCGCTCCTGGGAGTTGGAAGCTCATGGGGATGTGATGCAGTTGGTATTCATGAGAGGAGTAGCAATAGAGGTTTCAAACTGTCGCTCTTGACTTTTTATGAGCATCTGGTGTTTAAGATTTCTTTACTTCGTTTAGCGTTTTTGTTAAGCTCAAAGCACTTGTCCCCGCTATATAGATATGATTGGAATATTTCGTCTTAAGAGTTTTTAGCTTCCAAGTCGTTGCATCATGGTAGCTTTCCATTATTCTTCTCTGTTATGTCTTACAGTTATAGGTAGGTTATTACTTAGCGTTAGTTTTAGTTTGCTTAATTGCTAGGCTGCTAGTGCTACACTTATATAACTTATATTGGGTTGGTTTATTAAACAGCACAAATACAAGTGTATCCGGAGTTTATTAGCAGATTGTTGTGCCTTTTCCTTTGAGTTAAACCATACATTACCAGTGTAATTATCATCCTAGTAACATTACTTCTTTGTTATTTTATTGTCCACTTTAAAGTAATTAGCCTTTTTTATACTCTGATATGCGTTGCATAATTAGGAGAAAATTTACTTCCCCATTGGCAGTGCAATGTATGCCTTTTATTGTTCACAATCAATGTATGTAATATTAGATGCCTTGTTTTTCGTTAATCACGCTAGTTACGTTACCTGGATATTCTTTAGATATAGTCACATACAATTTTCTGTTTGTTACTAGAACCAGCCGGTACGTAGTAATTAAAAACTCCTCATTGATTGTATGTTTCTTTAATCACTGTATTTCTGTTTTTAATTGTTATTATGTCGTGTTCAGACTTTATTTACGCAAATAAACATTTATATATCTTTTGTAGTGTTTATTTGGCTTTTGTATAGTTTTTATGGGCCGCTGAAGTGCGAAAAAAGTGCTAGGGGCAGGCATTGTGCATGCACGTGGTCCGTTTGCGCGCAGTGCAGCAACATTTTTGCGCGGACGCGCTCCTGCAATTCGGCGTCCGCGCAAATGCATTGCTGCGCTGCGCGTCCGAGGTTCAGAGCCGCGGCCTGTGGCCGGTCGTCACTCCTCACGTATTTTGATTCATCAAATAAAGTCGGAACTTAAAATAATGCGCTTATTGCGCTTTACTCCAAACTTGCTTTAGTGTTTTTCTGCTGAGAATTACATTAGGAGTGGACATTAGTAGCATTTTTCATCGCTACCACACACATGGTAACATGACCATAATAAATACCAGGAGATCCAGTCCTATCCCATGAGTTGGTTTTTACGAAGAATGATGCCCTAAATAAAAAAATGGTACTCCAGTTCATCCAGGTTTACTGTATCTTACGTTGTATTCCTTTCAAGCGAGCTTAACCTACTTTCTTCATTATTACACTAGTGGGTTAGCCGTTAGTCGTTTTCACTCCCAATTACCCCAATTTGCAATTATTACCCAAAATCCAAATGCTAATGGGATAGCACGATAGCATCACCCCAGTTTTTCTTTGCATATGGTATTGGTGTAGTGGTGTTAAATTTTTCCTTTTATATGGCTACCCTGGTTGAGATTATAATTATGAGGAATTTCGGTCGCCATGTTAATTGAACATGGCAGGAGTATTATTCTTCAGAATGGTTTAGAGTACAGTACATCTGTTAGGGTAGTAAAGTCAAGGCTAAGAATGTTTAGATTACCCAGATATGGCCGCGTTTCGGGCCCTCCCGTACTTTAGAACTACGGCTTATTGGGTAAGACACCTTTTGGAATACCCTGGAATACCGGGCAACCGTGGAATACCCTGGGCAACCGTGGAATACCTGGGCAACCGCGGAATACCCTGGAATACCCTGGAATACCCTGGGCAACCGTGGAATACCTGGGAATACCTGGAATACCCGGGCAACCGTGGAATACCCTGGGCACCCGTGGAATACCCTGGGCAACCGCGGAATACCTGGAATACGTGGAATACCCTGGCAACCGTGGAATACCTGGGAAACCGTGGAATAACATGGGCAACCGTGTAATACCTGGGCAACCGGAATACCCTGGGCAACCGCGGAATACCTGGAATACCGTGGAATACCCTGGGCAACCGTGGGAATACCGTGGAATACCCTGGCATACCGCGGAATACCGGAATACCCTGGAATACCCTGGGAAACCATGAAATACCCTGGCCTGCCGTGGAATACCCTGCGCAGCCATATACATATGCTCGGAACTAAAAAAAAACTTTCATCATTTATCTTTACTTCAGCGCTAATTTTTCTTTGCTACCTAGGTGCTCCTTTTATCTTTTTTTTTTCATATTTTCAAAATCATAGACCATGAAGCTTCCTTCGCTCTTCACTTCTTCACAAACCAGAAGTAAACAACAGGCGCACATTATACTGACCCAACGCGTCTGGAGCGCGGCGAAAAAAGGGATCCTTTATCAGAGATTATCAGAAAAGGGACCCTTTATCAGAGATTTGGTACGCGTTACTACTTAGCACGGAAATTATTAAAGGGACAGGCCCATCAAAGTAAACCTATATTTACGACGTATTCATAATGTGTATAGAGCATTTTTATTACAATATATACAAACCCAATTTCACCTACTTTCGCCCTCGAGGACTTTTTCCGATGTGCTCATCATCATATGTATACCGTAAAACGGCAGAGATCGAAGCTGTCTACGCAAATTTATCAAGAAATTAAAATGCGAGCTAGATTTGCATATACACCTTGGAAGTCTGCAGCTTCATGGTATACATATGATGATGAGCACATCGGAAAAAGTCCTCGAGGGCGAAAGTAGGTGAAATTTGGTTTGTATATATTGTAATAAAAATGCTTTATATACATTAAGAACGTTTCGTAAATATAGGTTTACTTTGATGGGCCTGTCCCTTTAAAGTACGTTGTTTTTCAGCGGGAGACGTAAATCGTTTCGACGTACGAATTGTTGGCAAACGTCATATGATAGCATATTTGTTTATAGAAGTCATCATTTGCAAGAAGCAACCGGGTATTGCGGGTACGGGAACGCGATTTTAATCCGTTGTTATTATAATGTTTTGCTTTCACATGAGGAACTTTCTTTATGCAAATGGCCGAAGTGTGGTCGGCGTGGTTTCGCGACGAGAGTTACGCTAAACTGGTAGTAGGGTCGTGACCCAAAAGCGTCATATACAATTTGCTGCTAGGATAACGATTATAAGCACTATGTCCAATATCCCATAATCATCCCAGGAAGTGTGATATAATAATATCCTGTCATTAGCTGTTTCTTTGGACTATATCTGTTTGCTCTGTATTGCGCAGACTATCCACGGTTAATAGGGGTTTCATCACAACGTTAGGCCATGAGACAGACAGGAGTATTGTGATAGTAGTCACAACTGGTGAGATGTTAGACATCTGGAAATGAGGGAAGCATGTTATATATTTGTTTATTTACCATGGCCCGAGGAAGAAGCAAACTTTGGCTTATGTTTCGCATGTGCGTACGATGGGGATACCATCGTTAAGGAAGGTCGGATAGGCGCGTAAGGGACACCGCCCATGAGCATGATTAGCATTTTTAATGTGAGCAGAACTACACATTCATAACTACTGCAGGTATTCCATTGGCCGATAGTTTGACCCCGATCTAATTTGACCCCGATTTCGCCCGGATCATTTTCCAAATAACCCCGATTCGCCCGGATCAGGGCCCAATTTCGCCCGGATCAAGGCCGGATTTTTTGAGGGCCCTGATCCGGGCGAAATCGGGGTTATTTGAGCCAGGATCCGGGCGAAATCGGGCCTTTTGGTTTCCATGGGCTTTAATTACCGTAGATTGGCACTACACGACAACAACTACAGACCGCCAAAAAATGGTCCCGCGCGCGGTAGCCACAGGACTATTTTTTTCGAGCGTGCATAAACTGTGCATTTTCGCCTCCTCTAATGGGGTTTCCATGTATGCGATTCGCACCTGCGAAAATGTCAAACCGCTGTCCATGTTCAAGTCATTTTACATGCATGTCAACTGCCTACCGTAACCCATGCGAATCGCACGTTTGACATGGTCCTGCAGCGAAAGTGTATCAGATCCATACTATTTGAAATAAATCCGTACTATTTTGAAATAGATCCATACTAGATCCAAAATCGCTGCGGGACCTTGTCATTTACATTGACTCGAACATGGACAGCGGTTTGACATTTTCGCAGGTGCGAATCGCATACATGGAAACCCCATTATGTTGCATTTTCTACTTTCAAAGGTGTATGCAAAATCGTACACGAGATGCACATTTGATACTTGGAAGCAAAATGCGCTGTTTTTGCCATACATCGAGACCCCATTAAAAAATAAAAACTACAGTAATATGTAAGTTGGGGCGTGACTGTGGTAACGAACGCATGGGCGGTTTTTTATAGCACGGTGCCATTTTCAAAGTGGACCGCGGACCGCAGGACCGGCGGACCGCGTTTTATACCCTCCCAAGGTGCGCGGCCCAGTACAAAGCTTCCTTTTTAGAAGAATTTTAGAAATTTATTTGTGTCGCGCGGACATGTGTGCGGACGGGAGTATGCACTAGTCCGACGTAGTTTCGCGAATTTTGAGTCTCACTTTTGTTCTTCTTTTATTCGTTTTTCGTCCTTTCCCATTTCTTTTGTGATTTCGCTATGAGGTTCGCTTGTTGCATAACTTCATTGTGTCCTTTTCAGGGAGTTCATATATCAATCACGTTAGACATTTCATCGATGGATACAAACTTCAGAGTATGTGTTCTTTTCCAGTTTGTCGGGTATTCAGTGTCCATTCGGAGGGAGCTTTACAGTTACACTTCATGTTGCGGAGAAAATAGCATGCGTGTTCTCTTCACTGAATACTCTTCAGTTTCGAGAATGAATAGGTGTAACGGCTTAATTCATACTAAAATGTTGCGCTATCTTAATGCGAAATAACGCCCGATTTTTGAAGCAAGTATAGGAGCACCCCATTGTTGTATGTTGTATGCAAATGAATATTATTAGAAGAAAAAATCGCGCAGTTATTTGCTTACACTATATTTGGATACAACACCCAGCATGCATTTCAAAAACCGACTGTTATACCGCTTCAACTCTTTGCCATGATGTGCATTTTCAGTTCGCTTCCCTCGTAGGATCAGTGTATAAGAATGGCAATGTGTTGTTTTCCCCAGATGGCTACTCGGTTTTCAGTCCAGTTGGCAACAAAGTTTCCATATTCGATTTGAAGAAGTGAGGATTTTTATTAATTATATTCATCAGTCGTATCAGGGTATAAATCCGGATATGGTTGATGCGTAATTTTACACACTGATTTGGCCACGCAATGCCCAGAGTCAGATTAATTGGAGGCAAACAAAGGAAGTTAGCATTGAAATTGAAGGAAAATAATTACCTCGCTTGATATACTGTCACATTTTGTTTCATTTCAGCAACACATCGCGTACGCTCGAATTGGACTGCGAGTTCAGTATTACTGCGATGTCGCTCAGTTCAAATGGAAGCCATCTGATTGTCGTTGATGAAGGCTAGTTTTATTATTTTTGTTGAGTTCTTTTTTTTCGCAGAGGGAGAATGTGTATTGTTCGGTCTGGCCAAACGCTTAATTGCATTTTTATACAGTCTCGATTATTTAAAAAAAAATTATTTCGTTCTACACAGGTTAATGTTTTAATACAAAACCGAAGATGTAGGTCAAAATGTACAAAGAAAAATAATAGTAAGGAAATAAGGTAATTTGTAAAACGGCGTACTAAGAAATAGTTTACAAAGAAAACTGTACAAATATAGAATAATTCTATACTATATATTAACATAATTAGTAAGAGAATTATGTTACTCGTGCAACGTTTCTTTGTGTTAATTGTCATATAATTGCTTTGATTCAGCTGGAAACGTGATGTATGTCAACATGGCCACAGAAACCGTCATCCATAAGATGCGACCGGCGATGGGAAAAGTTCCCCATGCACTAGCATTCTCTCCTAACAGGAAGTCAGTTACTAACTCACTATTGTGTTTATTCTATTGAATACTTCTTCTTACTTATTACTCGTGGACATGTGTAAAACGTAGGGTGAGCTGGGTTTTGAATTTTTTTTTGTAGTCTTTGAGCGAGACTTCTAGTGCCAGACTGCCAGATTGAATTAGGTTTCGGAGTATTTGAAGATTACGAGTACTTATGTTTGGTTTTGGTTTTTTTTTTTTTTTTTTTTTTTTTTTTTTTTTTTTTTTTTTTTTTTTTTTTTTTTTTTTAATATGTTTTTTTTTCAGGTACATCGCATGTCTACCAGACACTGACCTGCAAATCCACGAGGCAAGTAATTATTATTTTGTGTCGGAGTGATTTCCAAACTGATGGAAACTTGTTCACTGCCTGAGGCCGGTCTCACCAATGCTTACTCGCGGAAACGTTAGTGGTTGCATTCGTTTCTGCTCCTTGAGCACGAATGATCAGTGGCGCACGAAAATGTTTGTGAAATTTCCTGCCATCCAGTCAACTTCGTCTTATTTTTTTACCCTGTTTATTTAGGTTGGCAGTATGGAACAGAATATGTTCCGACCATTCCATCTCGTGCAAACTATTCGTGTTGCAGCCGAACCATTGACTACGATAGATTGGTCGGATGATTCGAGGTTAGTTAAGTGACTTTGGTTCCGTAACAGTTACAACATGGATAAATTCGTAAAGGACATTGTGAATGGTTAAATATGCTTTTGCACCGAAACCGTTCGGTGACTGATCATTGACCATTTCCCTGACCATGTGGGGACCAGTTGACGACGGTTTTCGAGAAATGGTTGGCCCCAGGGAACCATCATCAAAATACTTCCCCCTTTTCCTATGCAAGCCATGTCGGTTTATTTTATATTTATTTAGACTAACCGTGGTGGGTTGCGAGGATAAGGTTGCCCGCGTGGTACCCGCTATTCGTGGACGGTGGATTGGTGTAAAACCATTCAAAGCCTTGCCACTTGGTGCCAACTGGGGTCGGATTGTCATGGCGGCTTTCTTCAAGAACTCTTATGATGTAAGTTTCTTTCATTTATTATCTTCAAGGTTTTTTGGAATATCATGTGCATGATTTTGCCTTTATGATTACTTTCCCTGCATTGTATGCTTGTGCCCATCTGATCCGTAAAGGGATAACTTACACCTAGTACATAGGTGTGCGGAACTCAAATATCACTACTTTATTCACACATACAATCAATCAGATACAACATCAATCAAGTACATGGAACAAGTGCGGAAGGTTTCTAGCGTCGTGCTTCTTCAATCCGCGGGGGGAATGCGTGGAGTGGAGATTTTTCTTCAGATAAAGTCGATCCTTGATCTTTCCAATGAGGTTTTGTGGAGTTATACAGAGTGTTTGACGACGAGACGAAAGGACAAATCCCTCGAAGTCTTCAGGCTAGGCAATGGGGGATTCGCCTCGATTTTCCCCGCCTCGGTGGCATTGAGTGAGCGTTGTGGCTGGATTCGAACTCGGGTCGGCTGACTGCGAAGCGCGGACGTTTCCAATGGGCCACCGAGGCCTTGAAATCTCTTTAGAATTTTTTGGAATATCATGTGCAAGATTTTGCCTTTATGATTACTTTCCCTGCATTGTATGCTTGTGCCCATCTGATCCGTAAAGGGATAACTTACACCTAGTACATAGGTGCGCGGAACGACTTGAAATCTCTTTAGAAAAAAAACTTATTTTGAAGTTCTTAAAACTTTTTTTTCATTCAGGTTGTCACAGTTGATCACAGAGGACAGGCGAATGTCTTCGATGCCAGCATATTGGTAAGTGTATATTCTCGGATTTATTCTACTTTTATGAATATTAGTTACGGGTTTGCTTAGATTTGTTCCCGTTTGTGAATTAGATTTGAAGTGGTGAGATGAGATTTGTATGCATGTAAAAAAAAGTTCATCTGCAATGGACGCAGTGCATATGTTTATTCGGAGTTTTTTCCTTAAATATATTTTTTTTTAAATTCCTGATAAATAGCACTTTATTGTTTATTAGTAAATAACTTCTCATTTTCTCATGTTTAGCCGAGCGAGCTCGAAATTGAAGAATGTGTGAACAGTCAAACGGAAGACGTCAAAAAGGAGGAATTGGAATTTATGGAATTCACAAAGACACACAAGTTGGTAGTTGTATCGATAAATTTTAAGTACATGGTTTGCGATCACATGTTACATGTTCCTCCTATTTGCCTGTAAGCTGTAAGAGATACTTAAGTAAGTTGGGTAGATGCGCCGAATGGGGCAACTCACCCCTCTGTGTGTAATCCGGTGCTAGGGACAATCAGTATTGGTTGAGTGGAAAATGGATGTGTGTAGCTCAACCGGTGAGGCTTGTCGAGTAGACAAGTGACGCGGGTTCGAGTCCGCTCCACGCCAGTTTTTCACAATAGACCAGATTGTTGCCTAGGAGCCAGGAAAGCTAACAATAAGTCTTTTTCTGGCTGGTCGTTATCTCTTGTTATTTTCCTTTTATGTCGGGGTGGGTGAAAGCCAAGGTCTTTTTTTTTGCATGTTCCAGGGAGGTTCCAATTTTTCATTGATATTTTTGTAGGGCCAAACTCCAAGATGTTGCTGGAAGTTCCTTTGATACCGATGTTGACGTGACGGACGCTGCCTTCCAAAAGGACACCAACCTACTCGTCACTGGTTTCTCCAATGGAGTTTTCGTCCTTCACGAATTGCCCACATTCTCGCTCGTGCATAATTTGAGGTGAGAATAACAAGGGTTACGGATTGCGCATAAAATTAATTAACTAGTGTAGCAGTTAGAGTATTGATCATCGATACCGAATGACGAGACGGAAATTATAAACCATTATTTTGTGATGCTGCTCAGTTCAATAGTTGAACAAAACGATTTTACAATTTGTTTGTGATATTGTGATTATATTTTGATGGGTATTTCATACGTCAAAATCTAATGGTTTCTTATGTGTATTCCTATTCAGATTATCCGACGTACGCATTTCCACCCTTGCCATCAACCGAACCGGAGACTGGTTGGCAGTTGGTTGTGGAAAGGGAACCACTGCACAACTTATCGTATGGGAGTGGCAGGTGGGGAAATTTATATTTGCATATTATATTCATGGCATTCCTCGTTCACCCTTAAAGGGCATGTCAAGCCTGATTCACAGATATTCTATAACACGCTGTCACAGCTACCGTAGTTTACACAATTTCTCTCACGCTCTCCTCTTTTCCTTTGCTGACTTAAACAAATTTCTCTCGCGCCCTCCTCTTTTTCTTTGCTGTCTGACAGCAAACGGTCCTGCGGCAGATAATAGTTCTGATTTTGTCCACACGACTCGAATCCCATACTGAAGGAGTTTTTTGGAGGGGTTTGAAATCGTTTTTCTTCTTACATGAAAGTTTTTGTTTATTTTTATTTTCACTTTCCTTACCTTCAAAAGGCAAGCTTTTTTCTGAGCCCAACATGCAAAACCGGCTTGACAGTCCCTTTAAAGCGCATGTCAAGCCTGATTCACAGATATTCTATAGCACGCTGTCACAAAGTACCGTAGTTGAAACAATTTCTCTCGCGCCCTCCTCTTTTTCTTTGCTGACTTCAAAAATTTCTCTTACGCCCTCCTCTTTTTCTTCGCTGCCTAAAAGCCTCGTAAATTCAAACGTCCCGTGGACAGAGATTTGGCTTAGCTCTGTCCGCACGACTCGAATCCCATACTGACTGAGGGAGTTTTTTTTGGAGCGGTTTGAAATTGTTTTTCTTCTTACATGAAAGTTTTTGTTTATTTTTATTTTTACTTTCCTCACCTTCAAAACAAGCTTTTTTTTGAGCCCAACATGAAAAACCGGCTTGACATTCCCTTTAACGTTCACTCCAAAACTGCCATTATCAGAAAATGTCAGCGCAGTTTTAGTCCTTTAGTTGAGCCTGGGTAAAGAAATAACTCGAAATTGCATTGCACTGACTTGTATCTCTATTTTTGTATCGCACCGGTCTTGCGCCGTCAAGGTACTGTTCTGGTTAATATTTTTTGAGCAATGCCTATAATTTACTGATTTTTGGTGAACTATATTGCAAGCCTCATTGCACGGTTTCCTCCTTTAGAGCGAGACATATGTGATGAAACAGCAGTCGCATTCGGAGCGAGTGCTCTCGACGAAGTTCAGTCCTGATGGAAGTCTTATTGCTACTGGAGCAGAGGATGGAAAGGTATTTTTGTTTACGTGAATATAAAATGGTAAGGGCGCATTCGAGATGGACATTTCCGGAAAAGACGAAAAAAACTTTTGGTTCAAGATGGATTTCACCTAAAAATAATGCAATTGCCACGCATTAACATGTAGATGATCGATTGATTTTAGTTTCAATTACGGTGCATTTGCATTTTCGACAATTATTTTGCATGCATTATTTTTTTTCGCGGTGTCCATCTCGAACCACTTTTTTCTTTTCATTTCCGGAAAATGTCCATCTCGAATGCGCCCTAATATATATGAATACTCTATTCAGTGTACACCGAAGTAAAGCGGAAGACAAAAAAAAACGACAACAATACTATAACAACAACGACAACAAAACAAACAACAATGAGAGTAATAAAGCGCATATAACAAGTGAAAAAAACTATGTACAACAATGAAGTGGAGGTACATGTGAATAACTAAGGGTGAATGTTTCTATTTGCTACTTCATAAAGCTCGATTAAATCAAGCTCGTCAATGCGGGTTTTAAAAGAACCAACGGAAAGAATCAATCAATGTCATTAATAAAAATTAAGAAAAGCAACGGGCCTAAAACACTACCCTGATGTACTCCACTAGAGCAAGGTTTGATAGAAGACAAGGTATTCTGGTATGTAACTTGAAAGGTGCGGTTTGCAAGATAAGAACTAATCCAATTAAGCATTATGTCAGAAACTCCATAATTCTCAAGCTTATGTAAGAGAAAACGGTGGTTAACAACATCAAACGCCTTAGCAAAATCAATATAAACACATTCCAAATTATCATCGGATTCTTTAGCAGAGAGCCATTCATATAAGCATAAAAATGATAATGAGAGGAGTACATCAAAGCTAGTCCCCTTGTTCCCTGGCCCTTTGTTATGAGAAAGTGTTATATACAAATACCGCAAGTCTCGATACGCTAGCAGCTAGAACATAATTCTAAATCTTTATGAGCAGTAAATAAATACGAAAATAACGAAAATAAATAAAGAGAAAGGAGACACATGATGCAGGCGCAGGCTAGTTCCGAACCAGTTCCTACGTGAGTGAGCTGAGCCTTAGCAGACAAGATCCGAATAATTGTTCCACTGTTCCACATTATTTATTCATTTTCTTATGTATTTTATTCGAGCACTTTGTTTCTTTCCGTTTTCAGTAGGGCTTTTGTGTGATTTTAGGTGAAAATCTGGTCGGTGCGAAACGGTTTCTGCACTGTCACCTTTGACGAGCACACTTCTGGAGTGAGCAGTGTTGCGTGGACACAGTCGGGCAAGGCCGTCCTCAGTGCTTCGTTGGACGGAACTGTTAGGGCACATGATCTGAAAAGGTGAGACGAGTCACGAGTCCGTTGTCCTTTTTTTTCTTATTTCTGATCTCGGTGGGAGTGCTGTATACAATTTTCATATTAGCACTGTATATCACGTGGTGTTTAAGACATGCGGGCACCTGAAAAAACCACGTGCCATACCGCTTTAATATTGATATTTATCGTCTTTGCAGATATCGCAACTTCCGCACGCTTGTATGCCCCGAGCCAACACAACTCGGTGCATTGGCCGTTGATTCGTCCGGAGATATTGTTGTGGCTGCAGCCAAGGAAGTGTTCAATGTAAGTTGTGGTTGGGCAAGGTTTTATTGCTAGGAAACTTGGTTGTAGTTTGCAGTTCATTTAAGATTCATTTCGTTTTTTGTCGCATTTACGTATGAGGGTATGAGATTCGTGAACCGGGAGTTAATATTGCTGGGGAGAATTTCACTCTCCACTGGCAAATTTGACTTTTTTTTGTTTTTGTATACGCGGCCATAATGTAGGTGTTCATCTGGAGTATGGAGAACGGCCGTCTGCTGGATGTTCTCTCCGCTCACACATCCATTGTGGCCGATGTCTCACTTCACGGAAACTCACTCGCCACTTGTTCTTGGGATAAGACGTTCAAGTAAGATAATTAGCTTTACTTCATTATTCATACACCCCCCTCCCCCTCCCCTCACTGTGTTGGGTTGAAAGCTTTGAATTATGCAACGACTAACTACTTTGTTTTTGTTTTTGTTCTTTTCTCAATATCTTTAATCTTTGTGGAGTTGTTACGAACGGGCCTAATTTTAAGTACTCAAAGTTTGTCTCGTTATTTCTGTGGGGCGTATTTTTTTCCGCGTACCGTAGATATTTACGCCGTGTGTAAATGTTCATCTGTGGTATGTCGAACGCGAACAAGATTTGCTTTAGGACGTGGAATATCACGGATAGGTTCCATCTATCTTTTTACCAACTCTACCTGAATTGCGTAACCTCAACAGGTCCTAATTTTAATGGTAAATCCGATAGTTGTAACTTCAAATTGTTGTTCCAGGGTGTGGAATATCACGGATAGTACCTCTGAGTCTACGGACATGGTGTGTGAATGTCTGGCGGTGGAGTGGTCTCCTTGCGGAGGTCTTCTTGCCGTCCTCACCATGGATTCTGTCATCACTTTCTTCACCAAGGTGATCACTTTCAGCTCTACCCCCGTTTCCTCGATTACTTTTTTTGTCTTCTAGTTTATCGTGCGTCGTGCGGGTGCGGTTCTAATTTATATTTATTTTCTTTTATTGTTTATCTTGCGATTTATGATAAAGAAATAAGCCAAAAAATTTACCGGCAGTCGGTATTTTTCGTAGTAAATTTATGATCTAGACCTTAGGTACCCTACCTAGAGATCCATCTTCAGCAGCTTGAGCGAGTTGCGTGGATCCCTGCCTTCGTGCTTTCTTCTATCTTGAGATGGATTTTAAGAGTTGAAAATGAATAGTACGTTAGTACGATGGATTTAAAAAAAAATTAAAATTTGTTTTACGCTTCAAGAGCGTGCACCTTTATTCAAGGGTGAAAATACAGATTCATTGTTTGCTTATTACATGTTCCGCAGAGGTCCTGAGCAGTAGGCGACGAGTTCCAGATGACAAATTGCTCGACGTCTTCGGGCTATGGTATAAACTATGGTAAATGTGGTATGTGGTATAAATTATGGTATAAAAAGCACGATAGTTATAAAATTATAAAATTTCCTTCCAGGCCAATCAACAAATCGGAACGATCGATGCAGCCCTGGATATTGATGCTGGACGGTCACAATATGAGCAGATTAGGAGGGAGACGTCAGAGAAGAATAAGTGAGGCTGACCTGTTGCGTAGTTGTTAAAAATGGGGAAAATTATCTGTCGTATTCGTATTGTCGTTCCCAATGCTGCCTTAGTTCACTAGTTCACTTTCAAGATTTTTTTGCTTTTTTGAAAATTGTCCATTGCGAAAATGCGAAACTATTGGTAGATTGAGATTTCGCGACTTACCGTAATGTGATTCTGATTTTTTAGAACCCTGACTTCTCTGTGCTTCTCGCCCGATGGGCAATTGCTTCTAGTGGGCGGAGACTTTAATTACGTCTGTCTGTATTCGGTAGCGGATCGTCTGTTGGTCAAGAAGTTTAGAGTCACACAGAACAAGAGTCTCGATGGAGTAATGGTTAGTGATAGTTGTGCTTATTGGTTCATGGGGTTTCCAAATATCCCAAAAATTCTGTGTGATTCTGTATTTCTGCACGAAACCTGCATATAGAATATGGAAAAAAAATGTTCTGTATTTCCAAATTTCCAAGATACTGTAAATTTTCACCATACTTAGAAACCCCATTATGCATTAATCATACGAACTCATCATCAGTCGTGTTTGGTGGTTTCCGACTTTGTTATTCAACGACACGTGAGCACTGGACCGCGTATTGGAAGCCAAGTCTTTTGGGTGATCTACTATGTATCGTGGGCGAAACATGCTGCTTTTTTATTTCTGCTCTGCAGTTGATTGTTCGCTTTCGCCGTGATTTTTCCACCTTTTTACTCAACTCTCTTTTAGTTGGACATTAACCGCCGGAACATGAGCGACTTTGGCGACATGCGCCTTATGGATGACTCGGACTCAGAGACCGAGGGAGGATATAAGGTAGACTTTTGCACTACATTCCTGGGTTTTGGTTAATTCTTTCATATCTTAGTTTATGCCGTACATTAGAAACGTAGATTATAAGTTTGTGATATTTGAAAATTTGTTAGCGTTGGATTTACACGACGCAAAGAGGGGTTTCTTTAATCACTGGTTTATTTTACTGTATATGCCTGCCTCTCAATAATGGCTTCTTTGTTCAGAGAGAAATCAAGCTGGCTGGCACTCGACACTCTGATGTTGGCGAACGTTCAGCGAAGCCAGTGATTGCTGTATACGATGTGTCTTTCTGCCCAACTGGTTGGTCTTTGTTTTCAGGGAATTACTTGGTTGTTTGGTGGTGTGCATCTTACTCTTTGCTAGTAGAGATATAGTGAAACAGCAGCATGAGCAGAAAGCATTAGTATTGAGGTCTGCGCAAGCTATCTACTTCTATTATTACAGTAAAGTAAGATAAGCTGCTTTATGTGTCCTCATAAGTTTTTTTACGATTGTACTGTTCAGGTCGTCGGTTGGCCGTGTGTTCGACTGAAGGAGTGGGCGTGTATTCACTGGATACGGTATCCTTCTTCGATCCATTCCACTTGGACTCCAGCACTTCGCCTGAGACTGTATTGAAGTGGGATACTGTTTTATTATTATTATTATTCTCTGTAAAGTCGAACTAGAGAAAATTGAGGTATGTGTAGGTTCCGTGTATGAAGTACACGATGTAGCAAGTTCTAGGATTTGCTTACTGAAACGAGTAAACTTTATTACGAATGTTCACTCGATTGATATGTATCTGGAGTAAGTGAAATGTGGAGTTAAAAATGAGCAGTGGTGGTGTGTTTAATCAGATACGATTAGTTGGTATTACTGTATACGAATTCGCTTTTAGATTGTTATCCCTCGCTGACTATTCCAATGCTCTGATGGCCGCACTAAGGCTGAACGAGAGCAAATTGATCGCCAAGTGTTGTGAGTCGATACCGCTTGTTCAAGGTATTATTTCGTCTACTTTGCTTGATTCTTTGACTCTATGAGGATTTTCTTTACTTTCGGGCAAACGTGCTCTTGATTTTCGCAGCTGTACCATTTTTTTATTAATTCCATTTTTATGTATGATAAAAAAGAGAGAAAGATAGAGCCTGATAGTTATCCAAGAATTTAAAAGAATTGTTCAGTGGATCTGGTAGCGAAAAGTATTCCTCTTCTGTACGCTGAACGTCTTCTGAAATGGATCGCCGACGGGGATGTGGTGTGGACATCGCCCCATATTCACTTTTACATGGTGGGAGTTGAATTCGATGCTAATTAGAAGTCACGAGCTTTTTTTAGTGCTCTTCGCCTTCGTGTAGCCTGTTTGGAGACTCATTTCGGACATTGCGTGTTTTTTTCCTATTAAAATTGAGGAGTCCTACTAAACCAAAACCATATACTTCTGCGATTTTTTTATCATTGGGGATGTGGTGTGGACATCGCCGCATATTCACTTTCACATCGTAATGTTGAGATCGAACTCATTCGCATTTTCGTAGTTTTTTGTGCACATTGTCTTGTTCTGCAAATCCGACCCAACGTGTAAAGGGAGATGTTTTGGGTCTATGTAGCTTAGTTGTGAAAAAAGGAAATGCTCGAGGTTGTATTGTAGACATGTTTCACATTGTATATATATAGTTTATTGATCACATATATCAAAAAAGACACACATAACCAAATGGATACCCTAAGACGAACATGCTTCACAACAGTTCGTACTGACAAGGGCCCAACTACATATCACAAAAATGTACTCAAAAATTCAAAACGCAATATATCAAGAAACGTAGATAGTTAAAATATAGTTCCACTATCATAATCAATCCTTACATCCGTACTTTTCGATAAAAGCTTTCTCCATTGCTGATTCAAAGGCCTTGCCAAATGACTCACTAAAGTGGTCAAGTGATTGCTGATCTAATAACGGGATAAGTGGCACAGGTGGTTCAGCTGTTGGCAATTGCACAGGGTGTGCAATTGGTTTAATCACAGACAATTGAGGGGAGGGCATTACTAATTGCAGTTCCTCACGTGTGTTTTCGATAGGTGAAGTTGGTTCTTTGATCTCTGGCACACACGGGGTCAAAGGTTCTTCTCGAGCAGCTTTTCGACGAAGATATCCTTCATGTCTCTGCTTCGGAGTTTCTGCTCTCCGAACGTTGATGTGTGAGAGTTCAGGGGTCTTCTTGAGCCGAAATTGAAAACATCCGGCTTAGATTGTTGGGTGCGTGACGTACGAAGAAAGTACATGGAGTTATTCCAAAGTTGTGTACTTGAATGAAAAGCTAAACATCTCAAGTTTATGCATGGGATTTACGGTTCGCGTCCTGCATATTCTTCTGTTGCCGACTGCGACTTTATCTTATTTATTTATATTTATTAATATATTTTGTGAACATTTCAGCGTTTGGTATTCGCTGTGCTGAATGTGCACGGAGTGAATGCAAAGGGACGAACAGACACGTCAATCCTGACCGGAGTCCAACAAATTGTCACCCATCACAAGAAGTTGATCGAGAAGTTGTGAGTTTGCAAATATTCGGACTCATTGTTTCTTTTTTTTCATTTCGTTCCTTAATATAATCCATTTCGTTCTTTCCTGTCCTCGTTTTTGCATCATGCGGGGGATGTATATGTACCAGATTGTACATGGCGTTTGCGTTTATTGGTTGTTTCTGCGTTGATGTTTCGTTGTTGAAGTACTCGAAATTTCGAAAGCTTATAGCTTAGCATAGTCGCGTATTGTGGATTGTTGGACAATGTAAGACGCGATGGGTTCCCTTTTAACGCGAAATACTGGCCGGTTTTTGAAACGCATCTCAAGTACTTGCATTCCTATGCATTGATGCAACGTGGGGTATAATTGGGGTCTAGTTTTTATTATATTTTTTGCTCATTTGCGTGTGCTGCATAAGAAAGCAGGTGTACGCAATGCATTTCAAAACCCGGCCGGTATTTCGCTTTAAGCCCTGCAGTCTCGTGAGTACGTTTTGTTATTCAGTGATTTTATTGAATATTTAGAGCCGATCACAACAAATTTGGATTGAAATATCTGTGCGAGGCCAGGAAGTTGAAACGACCTGCAGTGGTTGGTGGTGAAAAATCGGAGAAAATGGATACGACTGCATAAGTTTACTTTCATCCGTTCATGAACTTGATTCTAGAACTTGTAAACATTGGAGGGATTCTGTACCCCGTTCTGCACATAGGAGGCTTATGCTTATGGACGTTACTAGTCCATGTCCAGTAATAGCCTTATGATTAGCTTTCTTATTAGTTTAGTACATTATGAAAATAGATGTTTTCGCTGTTGAAGAAATTGTTTCTTAGTACTGAAAGCCGAAAACCCTTTTGTTTCCTCTTTTTGGTTTAGATTTTAAGTCTTTAGGGTTTCTATTTCTGGTGTTTGTATTAATGTTAAATGCTAAATGTTGTTAGAAAATTGAAAAAAGTCATTAACTGTTAGTTCTATTTGTTTTGAAGAAAGTTTTTGGTCTGTAGAAGCCGGTTCTATACAGTAATCATTTTCAAAATTTGTTGTTTTCAGTGGAATATGGTAGTTATTTCTACTGATTTTGTTGTTTGTTTCCATTGTTTCCATTTGTTGTCTGTTATGGAGAAGTTGTTGTTGACCGATGTGACTTTTTTTTCGTGTTATTGTTTGAAGTATAAATAATATCGTTACTTTTGTATCTTTCTGTTTGCAAATGTGGTTGAAAGGGCCAAAATTATCTTTCTCACGTGTTTTATGGAAACTTTCTTCGCATTATTGATGTGTTTCGTTTGTACTTTTTATTTGTATTTTTCGTAGGTGAATTGGGGAGACTGACTGATTATTAAACTCAGACTTTATTTTGTTGTACTTAACATGTTTTTGTATAATTTATTTGGAATCTTTTTCTGTGTATACGTGTCATGTAGGTTAGTGTAAATTTCAATTATTGGCAGTGTGGATTTTTGTACAGTTGCGTGTAAGTGTATGGTGTATGTATTGTTTCCATTTAGTATGGGCTAAGTATTCTTGAGATATTGTTTAGATGGATTCCGTGAATCTGAAGCGGGGCAAGTGGAAGGGCATCGAGCTGGGAGGAGCGGGAGTGAACTTTGGAGATGACGCTTTTCAGTTCATTTCTAATTTTGAGGTAAGCTTGTACCCTTGTACGTAAGTAGTGTATAATGTTACCGTCTTTACGCTTTTGAGACAACCATTAACCATATTATACCATATGCCACAATCTCCATATAATAATAATGTTTATTACTGTGTAAAACGGCGCACATGAAATAACATTATGAATAAACAATAATAATAAAAATATGCGAAACAACACATTGCATGGTAGAGAAAGTCAATCAATAAAATTGTAACTAATTATCACGGTTAACCGTGATTAAGCCCTTAACCTTAACTTATTCATTTAGCTTTCTTGTTATTTAATATATTGTATAATTCGTAATATGTATATCATTTTCCATCACCCATTACGTATGCAAATATTACAATAACACATTAGGACACCTACACATTCCTTTCTTCCCCCATATAAAGCAAATTAGTGTAATATCGGGGACTGACCAGGAGACCCGCCGATCCTTTTTACTTTAGCAGCTCTTGCCTTTTTTGTTTGTTTATCTTTACGATACCGTTGATTGTTCGTTTTTTTTGTTTTCCCTTGTTATTGGATAAATAGGATATTGTTATAGTCTTACTTGTCCGTTGGCATTGGACCACAACACACACAAAGCAAAATAAGGAGATAGCATTTTCCGTATATGGCGACCGCGCTTTGTGTGTTTTAAAGAACCTTCATCCCATTCATTCCGCGCCTCCTTCGCGTTCTCATTCTTTGCGCTCTACCGCGCCTTCACCTCGCGCTCTTCCGCGCTTTTAAATTGCGCTCTTCCGCGCTTTCGTTCCGCGCTCTTTTGCGCTACAATTCCACGCTCCTTCGCGTTCTCATTCTTTGCGCTCGTCCGCGCCATCACCTCGCGCTCTTCGCGCTACAATTTCGCGCTCTTCGCGCTTCAATTCCGCGCCCTTCGCGCTTCAATTCCGCGCTCTTTTGCGCCTCCATCCCGCGCTCTTTCGCATTTTCGTTCCGCGCTTTTCTGCGCCTCACGCTTCTCGCGTCCCACCCACTGCGCGCTCTCTCGCGCTTCCATTCCGCGCTCCTTCGCGCTTCCGCGCTTTTCTGCGCCTCACGCTTCTCGCGTCCCACCCACTGCGCGCTCTCTCGCGCTTCCATTCCGCGTTCGCGCTCCCATTCCGCGTTCGCGCGTTCATTCCGCGCTCCTTCGCGCCTCTAGTCGCGCTCGTTTGCGCTTCCATTCCGCGCTCATTCCACGCGCACGGCTTTACACCCTCCCAGTCTCTGATATACTCTTATTCACTCTCCTCGAGTACACATGTCCGGTATAATACGGACCCAAATTGGGCGCCTCAAAGCGCGCCTAATCCACCTTGTATCCTCCACCACTCCTCTGCTCGCGATTGACCACGAGTCAGACGAGTATGCGGACTTCGATAAGCTGCATGCCCTCTATCAGAAAATAGCTGGTTTTACTTCCTCCATTAATTCCGCACTCCAGGACATTAAAGTCCATGTCCTCGCCTGGTCCAACCTCATGCAATCCTTACGCGGCGATGAAGCCGAGAAGGAAGCCACTCTGTATGACCAGTATGTCACCAAATATGGTGACTATTCGGATGCCATTTCGCAGGCCGAATCCTCTCTCGACAGCCTCCGCACTATGGAACAGCTGATCAAGCATAGTCTCTCCACTTTTGAAGACGATGCCCAACCTAAGTCCACTCCTACAACCAGTCCAATTTCCTCGAACGATCCTTCCTCCTCTCTACACGTGGAAGCCCGACTTCCTCGCTTACATTTACGTAGGTTTTCGGGCATCCTCATCGATTGGCAACCCTTCTGGGAATGCTTTAAGGCTAATATCCATTCAAAAACTAACCTTGAACCTTACGTAAAGTTCACCTATCTCTTGGGCTGCCTCGACGGCGAGGCCAAACAACTCGTGAATGGTCTGCCGCTTGATTCCTCCAACTATGCTATTGCCGTAGACCTCCTCAAGCAGCAGTATGACGATGTGTCTGCCATAACCCATTCTTTGCGATCGGATCTCCTTTCCGCTGTGTCCACGGGATCCTCCAATAGCGAACTATTAAGCCTTCTTAATGAGTTATATTCCACGTTTATGCGTCTGGAAAATCTGGGTGACGAGGCCGATACCACATTTCTCGCCCAGGTAATCCAATCGAAATTTCCGCGTAGAATTATCAGCCGGGTTTATCGTAATCTTGATACCCAGCAACCTTCCGCAAAGGACCTCCTCGACGAAATCCGGAAGATCCTTCGCCAGGAAACTGCGATTGATCGGATTACCGGGCCGCAAACAGCGCCCCATGGTCGGGCTACCACACTGGCCGCACCGACCACGCGCTCCTCGGGCCAACGACCCACTTCATCCGCTTCCCGTCCACAGGGACAAGGGTTTTCCAATAGGAATCCTCATTCTTCACCTAGGAGTCCTCAGCCACCTCCTTCCTCTCCTTACTGCACATATTGTGCCTCGTCGGGCCATCACCCATCTGAATGCTCCACCGTTCCGCTAGTTAAGGAACGCATAGCCTTCCTGACAAAAGAAGAACGTTGCAAACAATGCTTGCGGCCGGGTCATCGACCACCTGAATGTACCCGACCGCCCTGTTTTCACTGCAGGGGTAGCCATCATCGGTCGGTGTGCTATGAGTTCCATGTTAAGAACACCTCTAAATCCACATCTCCACAGAGTGGCTCCAATGCTATTCGGGGTAAGCCTCAAAAGGCTCAAAAACCAAAACCTTCCTCGCGTCCTGCAGAACGCGCTCCACCTCCACACGCCCCATCCTCTTCAACCCAATCCTCCAACAAGCCTAGTCAAACTCACCGCGTCGTCGCGATGGCTGCGGTTCCACCTAACCAATCTATCCCGGACAACGGTTCAGAAACCGTACTTCTTATGTGTGCCCCCATCACACTCCGCAATCCTGATGATTCCTCTCAAACGGTATCATCCACCGTACTGCTTGATTCCGGATCCACCCGGTCCTACATTTCCGAGCAGGTAGCCTCTGATCTAAAACTTCAAAGTCAGGGACTTGAACAACTCTCCGTTAGTACGTTTGGCAGTGCACAGCCAATCCATCTTACTTCCACGCGCCACCGTCTAGGTCTTCAACTATCCTCTGGTGAGATTCGGGAGATCACCGTAACCTCGGCCTCCCATCTCACTGGCCGCTTGCAAACAGCGGCTATGTCCCCGGAGATGGGCGATAATATCAGCACATCTCTTCCTCTTTCCGCGATCACGTCCTCTACTCCCGGTATCCTCTTAGGTTCCGATGTGATGTGGGATTTCATTCTACATCCCGATACCACATTCACTCCTCTATCCTCTGGCTTCAAGCGAGTAGATTGTCCTCTAGGCACCTTCATAGTGGGCAATGGATTCCTCAAGTCCTATTCCGCACAGTCCGCACAACTCGGAGTACAGACTGAACGTGCCTATGCGGCTATTGAGAATCCTCCTCCCGATGTGGACATCTTGTGGAAGCTGGACTCCATCGGAATCACGGACGATCCCAATGCCTCTGATGATACGATCTGCAGACAGATGACAATGGACACTATTGTCCAGGTTGGTGACCGCTATGCTGTTAAATGGCCTTATAAGTCCTCTAATCCGCGCATTAGCTCCAATTTGTCTCTTTGCTATGCGCGCCTGCAAGGTGTTCTACGTTCTCTGCGTAAGGACCCAGTCTTACTAGCCAAATACAGCGAAACATTTGTGGAACAAGAAGCTCAAGGTATCATTGAACGGGTTGACTTAGCTTCCTCTGACGGTCCTTTGGTCCACTACCTCCCTCATCACGGGGTGGTGAACCCCAAGAAACTCCGCATAGTATTTGATGGTTCCGCGAAGCAGCAGGGGTTTAACTCCCTTAACGAGGAGCTCTACAGAGGTCCCGTTACCGTTCCCCATATAGCCGGCATCCTCACGCGCGCTCGCTTTGATAAATATATCCTTGTCTCTGACATAGAAAAGGCTTTCCTCCAAGTCGCGCTCCAGCTCGAGGATCGCGATGTCTGCCGATTCCTCTGGCTTAAGGACCCTTCCCAACCCCTCGCACAAGACAACTTACTAGTGTATCGTTTTTGCCGAGTCCCTTTCGGGATCATTTCCTCTCCGTGGCTGCTTTCAGCTACCATCGAACACCACCTCCACAATGTTCATACTCCTCTTGCTAGCACCATCTTGCGTAACCTGTACGTAGATAACGTTCTTCTCGGTGCTTCCGATGCCGAACACGCCCAGGGTCTCTATAATGAAACTCGCTCCCTTTTTGCTCAAGCGTCCATGAACCTCCGTGACTGGGCGTCTAACAATCCCCAATTCAACGACTTCCTCCGATCCGAAGGCGAAATTCCACCCGCACACTTAAAGCTGCTCGGTATTCTGTGGCACACAGATCTTGATCACTTTGAGATCACCGTTCCCCATATGACGCTTCCCACATCAATCACCAAGCGTACCATCCTCCAGTATATAAACGCCATCTTTGATCCTCTGGGGTGGATTTCCCCAGTGATCCTTCACAAAGAGGCTCTTCCTCCAAACCCTCTGGAGAGAACAGCTTCGTTGGGACGATCCACTTCCTCCACATTACCAAACCATATGGGAAGATCTTAATCCTCAAGCTTCCCCTTCCACAATTTTCCACGTTCCTCGCTTGGTATCCCACAATGACGGCGAGTCATTCGAGCTACATATTTTTTGTGACGCCAGCGCCAAAGCATATGGGGCGGCGGCATATCTCCGCGTCATTCACCCTACCATGCCCACACGCTCATTCCTCCTATTTTCGAAAAGTCGCGTCAGCCCAACGACTACTATGACCATTCCCAAACTTGAGCTCACCGCTCTACTCCTCGGTGTCCGTATTTTCCATTTTTTAGTGAAAGAGCTCGAGGTTCCTCTAGCAAACACAGTCATCTGGGGTGACTCCCAATGTGTATTGCACTGGGTGCGCGCAAATCGTCATGTGTCCGTATATGTTGACAATCGTGTACGAGAGATCCGTTCCGTTCCTCCCGATCTCATATTTGCACATATCCCTACGGAAGAGAACCCAGCGGACATCCTCTCCCGTGGAATGCAACCGGAGGAACTACAGAACTCCTCGATGTGGTGGAATGGACCCGAGCGAATCCGATCAGATGACCCTCTCAAGGAAATACAAGTTAGTTTCTCCATTGAGGATGTTCCTGAACCAGAGCTCACCCTTTCCGCCATTGAAACTAACCAGTACCAGTCATTGATTTGTTACGATCGGTTTTCCACGTTCGATTCTCTCCTCAACACCCTTATCTTGATACTCCTATTTCTGCAAAGAATTAGGAAATCCGTATCCTCGAATATTCTCCTCGCTAACCCTACTAGTGCAAACGCGCGCTTTATGCTCTTCAAAATGGCTCAGACAGAATGCCCTCCCGACGACACTGTTATCCGCAATCTGCACCTATACTTAGATGACCATGGCCTATGGCGCAGCCGAGGGCGTATTGACAGTGCTGCCCTATCATTCGACACTCGTAATCCCATCTACCTTCCCCGTGACCACAAAATCACGTCCCTTTACATTTTGCATGTTCATTCCTCTGCAGCGCATGCTGGAGTAAACCAGTGCCTATCCGACCTTCGTCGTACCGTCTGGATCCCCAAGGCCCGCTCTAAAATCAAGTCTGTTATTCGCTGCGACTGTTTTCATTGCCGCAAGCTGCAGTCCCTACCATATAAACTGCCTGACATGCCTCCTCTACCCGAGTCCCGCACGATCCCCACCCGCCCTTTTTCCCACATTGGGGTCGATTATATGGGACCATTCTCTATTCGTAATATGACCGGTTCTATCGTCAAGACTTGGATTGTCATATTCACATGTATGTTCTCTCGCGCTATCCACTGTGAAGTTGTACCTTCCTACAATGCCGAGGGATTCATACAAGCATTCCGCCGCTTTGTAAGTCGACGCGGCAAACCTATTCTCATCAATTCTGACCATGGTACGCAGTTGGTATTATGCGCTTCCACTCTCCAATCTGACCTATTCCGTGACTTCTGCAATCGCTTTGAGTTCACATGGACTTTCAATACTGAGAAAGCTCCTTGGAAAGGGTCACACTTTGAACGACTTATTGGCATTTTCAAATCCGCTTTGCGCCATGCTATTGGGCGTCAAGTCCTCGACCGCGATAATTTCCTCACTACGGTTACTGAGATTGAAGCCATCGTCAATTCCCGTCCTCTGACTTACATTTCCGACGATATTGACCTAATTCCTCTGCGCCCATGCGACTTCCTCATACGTGGCGCTTGCATGACGCCTTATGATATTCCTCCATTCGATTCTGCTGATGAAGACTATCATCCCACCCCTTCATCGCGCGAACGTCTGCTTGCGTTCTGGTCACGTAGTAACGTAGTCACTACCAATTTCCTCCAGCAATGGACGGAGCAATATCTCCTCAGCCTGCGGGAACATAGCTCATGGACCCACAAGCAAAAGTCCACTTGCTCACGAACACCTTGCGTCGGCGACGTTGTCCTCATAGAACACGACCAAGACGCCAAAACCCACTGGAGACTAGGTAAAATTATTTCCTTTCCTCCTACTGTTCCTATCCGCGAAGCAACTATACGCACTCATACCTGTACCCGACATGAACCTAATATCGAGTTCCACATGACTATTACGGACCTTACACGTCCGATTAACATGTTATATCCGCTAGAGTTGACGGCTCCTGTTGCCACTCCTCCTCCATCCCCAACACTGCAGCCTCCTCCCGAGCTTGCCCCACGACGCTCCTCCCGCATAGCGTCCTTACCCACGAAATCCTACGTGTTTTTCGCATTTTGCATCCTCCTCGCCTCTCCCACCTTTGCCCTATCCTCCTCAGGGCAGTGTCCCAGTTATACGGACACCTCCACGTCAATCCACTTATCTGCTTGTTCCCTTCCCTCCTATTCCATCCACCGCATTCATGATGCTCATTGCTGGATTCCGCAGACATGTTTGAACAGTAGGTCATATGATCATTACTGTCGATCCTCGTGTCATGTCTGCCCAGTATGGTCCACGTACTGCACGGACTACTCTGGACGCTACGTACAGTGGACACTCGAAAATGCTGACCTCGTGAATTCCACGGTGACAGCTTTCCAATCCGAGATTTGCTCTTGGAAATCCTCTCCTCGTGTCATGTCTGCCCAGTATGGTCCACGTACTGCACGGACTACTCTGGACGCTACGTACAGTGGACACTCGAAAATGCTGACCTCGTGAATTCCACGGTGACAGCTTTCCAATCCGAGATTTGCTCTTGGAAATCCTCTCCTCAATGTGATTCCCTGTCCACGACCCGAAACTGTGTTGTCATTACTCTGCTGGACAACACCAGTCACTACCTTACTACTTCCACTATTCGTATCACCGATTTCTCCGACATCGATCCACCGATATGTATCGGAGAAGGTGATGCTTATGGGCCTCCCACCTATTGTGCTGTTCACCCTTGCTCTCTCAATGGGACTAAATTTTGCTACTTTGATCAACCTGGCTTACACTTCCTCACAGGTGTTTCCACCGCCATTCCATTGAAGGCATACGGATATGCACAGTGCACCTTCTACGCACATCCACCCGCCTCCTCTCTACCATCCTCCTCCCATTCCGCTCCCAATTCCTCGGTTATTTGTGTAGATGGAGGTATTCAGATCGGCTCTGATTTGCGATCCATCATTGTGGAAGTATGCATTTATTCCACATGCTCCATTCATAACCTCTCCTCCTCCACCTCTATTCGTGGATGGACCCTCCCCGTCCCCTTGGAAATGACCCAATGGGATTTCCCCGTGGCCACGAACATTTGGTCTAATGGTATTCAGATCTTCCATGATGAGCGGGAGTGCCGCCATACTTCATTTTGTCGTCAACACCGCTGTCATTTGTGCTGGTCTTACCTATCCCATTTCTCCCAGTGCGCCTCTGCATGGGAAATTATTCTCCTGACTCTAAGCATTATCGCCTGTCTGTTGATATTTCTCTGCGTAATTCGCATTATTATGTCCATCTATATATGCGGACTCATTCTTGCCCGTGTCCTCAAATTCGGTTACTTCCTCGTCTTACTTCCCTATCGGCTCGCGCGGTTTTTGCTCCTCTATCTGCGTTGTCGACGTGGTTCCCCGGATTCTCCCATGGTACCTTCCTCACGACGCCGTATTCGTCGACGAGTGCGCACAGCAGTACAAACTACCGTCTTGCTCATGTGCATTGCCTTTCGCCCGCTCGCTCATGCTTGGGACCAGGTAGCACATCTCGATTCTAGTTCCACGACTTGTAGCCGTCACCCTAATGGGACGTTCCAATGTTCCACTAGCACATCCCATCTCCTCACTCTCCGCTCCGCATCCTCATCTGTAGGCCTCACGCTTACCACCAGGGACAACATTCCCGTTGGCTCCCTCACACTACGCTACACATCCCTAACATACCAGTGTAACCGCCAACATCAGTACTATACACGTAATCACTTGTTTGAAGTGCATAGTGTGAAGCGCTGTCCAATGTCTGGCTCATGCGCTAATAAAGAGCACAATTGTGCTCACCTTCCTTCCACTTCCACACTTCCCGAATTCGATTCGATCATTAACGAGTCTCCAGGTTATTCCTATTGTGCTGAATCGAGTGGTTGCTGGATCCAAGGTTGCGGTCTCTGCACTTCCGCTTGTCTCTTTTACCGCGTCATTGCGGTTCCTCGTTCCAACACGGTATATCAAGTTTTCACTTGTCCTTCCTTCCGCCCGGTCGTTGCGTTAAAGGTTAGCATCGACACTCCCACTAGCTCCACTAGGTACAAACAAGTTCTACAGCCTGGAGTCTACACACGCATTTCCGATGCGCTTTCCGTCAGTCTCGTGTCCACGTCCGTTCCCCATACTCCTCTCCTCGGATCATCATTCCTCCGCAACATGGACACCGGTCAGGTTGGTCTCGTTTCTGCCTCCCCAGTACACCAACCTCAACCAGGGCTGGTTGGACAATTGCAGTGCTCCTCCCGACATCATGCTGTGCACTTCAATTGCACGTTCACTAGTCGGGTATGTCAATGTCGCACCACAGAAACCAACGCCAATTGTGACTGTTCCACTTTTGATCTGAATAACTACTTTTCTAACCCAGAAATAGTCCTCCCAGTAACGCACGGCGATGTTCTTCTTCATCCCTATGAAGACTCAGTTTCTGCAGTCTTTACTCATTCCACAAGCTTCCAACTACAAGTCGATATTAACAAGTTCCTCTCCTCCTTCACCTATGACCACAGTACTTGCACCGCTATCGCATCCCCTCTAGTCGGATGCTTCAACTGCGTGCCCGGTGCTCGTTCCAATATTACTTGCTCCACAGACTTTGGAAGTACCCTAGGTCTCCTCAGTTGTGGAGACAACATCTTTTCTATACCATGCTCCCCACAGGGTTCTCCTCTCACGCTCACTTTCCACCAAAATCGCTCCACGACAGACATTGCCTGCCAACTTAAGTGTCCGGCAAGCCGCACATCCCTCCACGTTATCGGTCAATTATTCGATGTTACTCCGCTCTCTGTCTTCGGCGACTCCTCCGTTCGCTCCATCTTGAGTAACGTTTCTTACACTACCCTAGGTTCCTTCCTCAATAACATCCATTTTCCTTCCCTTTCCATCCTCTCCTTCATCACATCTTGGTTAACCTACCTACGTTATGTTGGCTTTGGCTTACTCTTTATCCTACTCTTGTACGTCTTTTTTCAATTTCGTTCATGTTGTATTCTCTTTCGCTTCCTACGTCACCTCCCCAAGAAAGATTTGTAATATCCATCATCACGTATACCCTCCGCTGGTCCCTATATGTACATCCCACTTCCTGGGCAATAACTATCTCAGATTCCAGATGTCCACCTATCGTCCGCTCCACGATCCCGTCGGTGACTATGACGCCGACGTGTCTCTCTATGCCTTACGCACGGCATTCACTGAGGGAAAACAGACTGTCAAGGAGGCCTACGACCTCCTCCAACTTCTTCAAAACTCCTCCACTATAGAAGAATACAATGGTTATTCAGGACAGCTCCAAATATTCCCACGCATTATAACCCTTCACCAACGTGAGCTCCGCCATCTGGAGGTGCTCGTCACCATGGGTGTGCAAGGTGGCTTTGCTACCTTTACCGGTGACGAGTGCAAGCGATATATCACGGATGAAGAGATCCTCACCACTTCCCTATTCCGCTCGTTTAATCATGTGCTCGACGATATTAAGCACCACCTATCTACTCCTCCTCCTCCCGGTCTCCTTCGGGAAAAGGGTTCGATCCAAGAAGTACCGTCCCCAGCTCCTACTTCTCCATCATCCACTCCTTCTCCACCTCCGCACGAAGAAGTCTCTTCGTCAGATTCGTCGTCGTCCCCATCACGCGAGTCCTCGCCCACTACAAACGATTCTTCATCAGAATCGTCGCGAGAGACCCCTCCTCCCCGACAGAAATTCTGTAGTGAGCGACCAACTACTGCCCAGCCTCCTCGAAAGAGAGGTAATCCTTCCCGGCCCCGTTCCCCATCACCGACGCCTGATCCGTCCTACTCCTCCACCAATCGCTCCCGTTCCCCCTCACAACGATCTCGCACGCATTATTCCTACACCTCCTCTGCTCCCCGTCCTCAACGAGCTCCGCCGTCCTCGACCTCAGCAGTTTTCTGCACCTTTTGCAGACAGTCACACCCCTCCCATCAATGCTTCGTCCTCAGGGGTGTGATCGAGAGGAGGCAGTTCCTCTTGCGCCACGACAGGTGTTACCGCTGTCTGGGACTTCATCCCCGCAATGAATGTCCTCAGGGGGGGCGTAGGTGCAAGCGCTGCGATGCCGACTCACACCACGTAGCAGTGTGCCCGGACTACTCCATCCGGGTCGTTCCATTCCACCTCAGCGATCCCCGGAATTAGTTCTACAGTTCCTCTCCAGAGTATGTCAACACCCTATCCATTATCCCACTCCCTTTCCTCCTCAACAAGGATATTTCCTCCACAATTCCTCTCGAGCGTTATCAGTATCCTCTACGACGATTCCTGGACGACGACTTCCTTCCGCCGGAGTATCACGGTTAACCGTGATTAAGCCCTTAACCTTAACTTATTCATTTAGCTTTCTTGTTATTTAATATATTGTATAATTCGTAATATGTATATCATTTTCCATCACCCATTACGTATGCAAATATTACAATAACACATTAGGACACCTACACATTCCTTTCTTCCCCCATATAAAGCAAATTAGTGTAATATCGGGGACTGACCAGGAGACCCGCCGATCCTTTTTACTTTTTACCAGCTCTTGCCTTTTTTGTTTGTTTATCTTGACTATACCGTTGATTGTTCGTTTTTTGTTTTCCCTTGTTATTGGATAAATAGGATATTGTTATAGTCTTACTTGTCCGTTGGCATTGGACCACAACACACACAAAGCAAAATAAGGATATAGCATTTTCCGTATACTAATGAAATACAGAACAACAGGAATACAAGGGGTGCACAAATAGACTATGTTGGTTAGTTAGTGTAATAACCTTCACAATAAGGATAAACAAGAAGCAAAGGACCAAGGGAGGGAGACTCCCCGGCAAAATCTAACTTGGGGTTCCCAGTACCCAGTATTCATACTGTGTATGATAGTGCTATCCATACCGTTGAGTTAAGAAGCGCTACATGGGAAACTAAAAACCCCGATCAAGTCCCTCAAAAAATCCGGCCGTGATCGGGGCGAAATCGGGGTTTTTCGACAAATGATCGGGGCGAAATCGGGGTTTTGGGAAATGATCGGGGCGAAATCGGGGTTTTTCGACAAATGATCGGGGCGAAATCGGGGGTTTTTGAAAGAATCGGGGCGAAATCCGGCCTTGTTCCCAATTATGCCCCGATTATTTGTGATCGGGGCGAAATCGGGACGTGATCGGGCTTTTTGTGGGGTTTTTTGACAGGATCGGGGCGAAATCGGGGTTTTTAGACAAATGATCGGGGCGAAATCGGGGTTTTCACTTTCCTGTGTTGATGTGTTTAATCAGACACGGTTAATTGATCTTACTGTATACGAATAATTGATCTCAGTGTATACTGTTCCTTCAGGAGTTCGTCCCAAGCAAGTTAGAAGATAAAATGAGAAAGAAGAAAAAATCGAGCACAGTGGCAGGAGATGAGCAGGTTGGTTTGAAAATAAAATATTTCGTAGAACACTTTTTTTTGTATATAATCCTTTTTTTTCTATTGTTGGCTTTTTTATTATGGACATTTTCAGCCTTCTGAGCCAGTGCAGCCAACTCCTGAATCCGCCACAAAAACAAAGAAACCCATTGTTTTTTAAAAAAAAAAAAAAAAAAAAAAAAAAAAAAAAAAAAAAAAAAAAATTTAAAAAAAAAAAATAAAAAAAAAAAAAAAAAAAAAAAAAAAAAAAAAAAAAAAAAAAAAAAAAAAAACCCATTGTTAAAAAAGAAAAGGTACTATTTTCCGCTTACGGACAAGATTGATAGATGCATACACTCTAGGTATCGAACCTTGCAGATTTTAGTTATGTCAATACGATATGAATTCTCGGTGCGGACATGCAACAAACGAACAAACAAGTCTTTCACTTTTTGTATAATAAGATGTCAGAATCTTTATATTTTCTTAGCGTGATGTATTTGTCAGATTTTCCCAAGAAATGACTGTTCTTTTAGAAGCTGAATGTGACGGTAACGGATGGTACGGCTTCCGCTTCCGCTCCCACAACACCGAAACCGGCCAAGGGCAAGAAGAAATCTACCGCTGTCAAGGAACAGCCAGTATGTTCCATTTTTTGTGACCTTCTGTATTTTTGATCAGTACTTTGGGTCATTTCATTTTTGATGAGAAGTTTAGATTATCGCGTAGCGTTTTGTTTTCTGTCTGTATGGCCGAGCCCTAGTAAAATTAGCTGGTTTGTAAGGTATGGGTAAAATTTACGGTCATTTTTAGTCTGCCACCGAGAGTCCTGCTCCTCCTGCAGCCCCTGTTACCACCACCACTACCGCACCTGAAGTTAAGACAACTGAAGTTAAGAGACGTAAGAAGGTGAAAAGAAAGGCGGCAGTTTTGAATGGTTCGAAACCAGGAACGGCAGATGAGGTGTGTGTTGGTGGTATTGTTTTGTGTTTGTTTCATTTCCGAGTTTGACTATTAATAATTTATTTCCAGATGGCAAGTTTTAATACATTTTCGTAATAGGTGATGACAAGTTCAATGAGTTTACTTGTTCTGCCATGTAGAATTTCTTGTGATATCGTGACATGATTAATCATACTTTAGGTGCCAACAAAGCAGGCGGCTGTCAAGAAAACAACAAACGTTCCACAGACGTCCGTGCCACCTGGGGATTCAGCATCAGGAGAAGAACCGAAGAAATTGAACAGGAAGGAAAAGAGAAAATTGCTACAGGTATGTTGTGCCCTGTTTTGTTGTTCTTTTCCGTCCTGGGCACAGTTATGAAGGGTTCGAAACCAGGAACGGCAGGTGAGGTGCGTGTTGGTGGTATTGTGCTTTTGTGTTTGTTTCATTTCCGAGTTTGACTACTAATAATTTATTTCCAGATAGCACATTTTCGTAATAGGTGGCAAGTTTAGTGTGAGTTTACTTGCTGCCATGTAGAATTTCCTGTGTGTGATTGTGTGATATCGTGAGATGATTAATCATATTTTAGGTGCCAACAAAGCAGGCTGCTGTCGAGAAAACAACGAAAGCTCCACAGACGTCCGTGCCACCTGGGGATTCAGCATCAGGAGAAGAACCGAAGAAATTGAACAGGAGGGAAAAGAGAAAATTGCTACAGGTATGTGCCCAGCCCAGTTTGCTTGTTTTGTTGTTCTTTTCCGTCCTGGGCACATTCGGGGGATAAAACCTTATTACTCGTTACAGTTTACTCTATCTCCCGAGAACAAATGTGAACATCAATCGAACAGTTCGATTGCGAGACTTAGATATTAGGCTCGTGAAACATGATGAAACATGAAAACTCCCCACTTTCAGCAAAGACGAGCCGAGCTTGCCGCAAAGAAGGCTAAGCGTGATGAAGAGAAGCTGGCAGCTGAAAAACTGGAGGTTAGTTGGTGTGATTGTGATATGTACATACATATTTTTTCTACCAATGTGACATCGATTAATGCATAATCAGAGTCCTCGGTAGTGGGTGAGTTTCTTACAGTTAAGCCCTTTAAGGTACATACTTAAGGAGAACTCAACAGGAGGGAGAATGTACGTAGATAATCCAGAAGCCGTGTTCACCGCCGCGATTCCCTTAGGGACAGCAAATGGAATTCTAACTTGAGCATGACAGTCTTAGGGAAAAAAAGAAAAGACAGAAGTTCCCCCACGGCGGAATAGAGTGGTGAATATGCCCCAGGTATCCTTTTAGGAGAAGGAAAATGAACCAAGTGATGAGGACGATGACTCGGAGGAGGAAGGCAACCAGGCAGCAGGTTTGTGTTAGGTCCAGCTAGTGTGCGTGTGTGTTTGTGGGTCTACCTTTTGTGGGTATGTGTGTCTCTGTGTGTGTGTGTCTTGTGTGTTGGTCGACGAGTTTACTTACATGCATTAAAAAACACATTTCGTTATTTGTCACATGGGCATATGTGACATGATGTTGACTAACGGTTATTTAGAACCCTCGCCAGCTATTACCCCTGTTGATATTTCAAATTGGCGCCAGTTTGATTTACCCAAGCCGATTCTCAAAGCGATTGGTGACTTGGGGTGAGTTTTTTTCTCAGTTATTTGGTTAATTTACACTACGGACACGTCATGTTACATTGCCTGATCCTCCAGTACATCACATTATTATAGTGTAAAGAATCTATGAATTATTATGGTTATGGAAGACTGGTACAACAGGCTGGTGACTGGTGGTGGTCCTGAATGTCATGGGAAACTGAAACCCCCGATACGTGCCCGATGAAGTCCCTCAAATAATCGGGCACACAGCGGGGTTTTCACTTTCGGAAGAAATTGTCCAAACTTATTTGTTCTTGTAGATTCTACAATCCGTCCGAAATCCAAGCGAAAGTCCTTTCCACGGCTGTCAGAGACCGTCTGGATATTCTAGGAGCTGCTGAGACGGTGCGTTTTTTGTGTTTCTTTGTTACCTGTTAGTTTTAGTTAGTTAATATAACGATGTATGTGTATTGTTTTATGAGCAACCCTACTGATAGAGCCTGTGGAGCATAATTTTTTATTTATTTTGATGTCTTGAATACACACGCCATATTGAATACGATTGTTACCCAAGTGCAGATATTAGATTCGTAAAACATGGTCATTGTTTTGTTCAGGAAACCACCTCTTCCAGAAAAGTTTTTAAATTTAAGAGGGAGCTAGATATATTTCCGTGTTATAGGGAAGTGAGGCAACCAGTGTACACAGTTTATTGATTATGTTTAGGGTTCTGGCAAAACGCTAGCCTATGCGATTCCTGCAGTATGTCGATGCTTGGAGGCGCAAGGTATGAATTATTCTTTAGTTAGTATTCCGTTTCGAGATTAGGATTCGGGATGGAATTGATCGGCTTTCGGCTAGCAGTTCATAATGAGTACGTCTTGTTGATCTCATTTTAGATTATGTTTCTTAGAGAACACATAAGGCGAACGGTATGGTCGGTGTGGAATTGACAGGCTTTCCGCTAGCGGTTCATATTGATCGTCTTGTAGGGATCATTTTTTTTAGAGAATGCTGAGGGTGAGCGAACTGGTCCTTTGGTTCTGGTCCTAGCCCCTACGAGAGAGCTGGTGGTTCAGGTTAAGCACCACGTCAACGCGCTCATCAAATATACGAATATTAAAAGGGTGGGTGGTTTTATTTGAGCTATCTTGTTGCCGTCTACCCGTACGCTAGGGTCTTCTGAAAAGGCCTACAACTAGGCTACTTATTAGGCACCAACATCTTGTAACCATTCATGATATAACTAGTTTGTTGTTGAATTAGAATATCCGCGATCCACGGGGCCGGATGCTCCAATGGCAGCGCTTTCGTATCTAACGCAATCGGCCCGAGTTCGATTCCGGCCCGCGACACATTTGAAACCAACACCGGGCGAGGGGATCGTGGGCGATCCCTCCTGGCCCCTGGACCTCTGCGGAGCATGTCATAAGCAAACATTGAAAACGTATTTTCACCCTTGAATAAAGGTGCACGCTCTTGAATCGTAAGAGATTTAATTTATTTAATATCTCTTTTTGCAGGCTGTGTCAATCGTCGGAGGTCTGTCGGCACAAAAGCAACAACGTTTGCTGAATACGAAACCCGAGATTGTGATCGGAACACCGGGACGTTTGTGGGGACTTATGGGCGGAGTGAGTGATGTTTAGTTATTATTGAGTTGAGATTTTTGAGCAAGTGTGCCGCGCACTCTGTCTGTGCTCAGGATTTGAGCCGTTATTGTTGGGCGCACGTTTTTTCGCCGCCGGCTAAAGGTTTACGTTATTGTCGTGTTACTTGAAGATGATTTAAAAAAGCGGTTGATTATATTCTCTTATCTTTGAAAGTGTGAGGTCTGAGGATTATATGATGTTGTAGATGTTGTGGGAACTAATTGTTTATAGAGAAACCATTTTGTATATGCCTGTGTTTTTCCCTTCGCTGCTTGTTTTCTGGATTTCTGGTAGTTTAGTGGTTCGTGGGAAACGTTTTTGTGCAGCTAATTTTATTCCCTTTCTTTGTCCAGATGGACGCGATATCCTATCTGGCTGATATGTCCTGTCTTCGTGTGTTGGTTATTGATGAGACGGATCGAATGGTGGAAAGGGGTCATTTTGAGGAGCTGGAGCTCATCCTCGGACATGTCAAGAAGTGGGTTTAAATAGAGATTTTTACACTCTTACTTTTGTCCTAAGCCTAAGCCACTTATGTGGTTAGTTCAGTATACAGTGTTCAAGGCTTATGCCTTGTTGCGTAGAGACGTAGAGAGCAGAGTAGCCATTAGCCAACGAGCAAAGTGTGGCTGGGTGTTGTTTTCTTTCTCCTTTATTTGTGGTTATCAAAGTAGGCAAAAGCTATCTTTCCTTGGCACTGTACCTGCCATTTATATTTGAGATTTTACTATACTCTTCAGAAGTGCTGCACAAAAACTGCAGACGCTGGTCTTTTCTGCTACACTCACGTATGTGAATCCTACGGGAAAGAAGGACACACAGGCGGCCGCTCAACTTTCTGCCGCGGAAAAACTCAGTGAGTTATTAGATCAATTGTACTTATCAGTTTTTTGGGTTCGTTTTTCTTCTCTGATGTACTATGCTTACGATCGGACTTGTATTATCATGAGCTTTTGAATGTCGGCTCATGTACAAAGTTACATCAAGTTTCTTCCTCGAACATCGAAAAGGGCATATTAGCTTATTGGTGAGAAAATTATGTTTTAAAACCAGTCTTTAGAGCGTATCGTGGAAATGACGGGTCTGCGAAAGCAGCGCAAGGTGTTTGACATCACAAAACACAAGGGAACTGCTGAGAGACTGGTTGAGACACGCATCAATTGTGACAATTTGTTGATGAAGGTGATTGTAATTTTTAGATCAACTGTACTGTTTAGTTAATCAACTACAGCTGTTTGTTAAGAAGACCCATAACATAATCACCACCGTATTAGTGCACTTTTTGAACGAGGGTCGTGTCAAAGTGTCGTGTCACTCACAATCAGTTATCAGACCACTGATCTCAGATTACAGTGTAATTAGAGTGAAATCCGATGGCAGTGGGAAGTGGGAAGCAAGAAAAGGGACCTATGACATATGAATTCACAAATTACGAGTACGAGGCGATTTTTTAACCTTTTGTCGTTGCAGGATACGATCGTGGCTTATTTGCTGAATCGTTACCGTGGAAGAACGTTGATCTTCATCAATTCAGTAGATGCGTCCAGGTGAGCATCCCTTTATCATTTCTTTCTCCCTTCCCTTCTGTGCTTCCCACCACTTCTCTCTCTCTCGCTCCCTTTCCCTCCCTCCCTCTTTATCTCCCTCCCTTCCTTCCCTCTTCCTCTTCTTCCATCTTCCATCGCTCCCCTCTGTCGTCACGCGCCTCTCTATCTCTGCTTCCCCTTTTCAATCGCCAATATTTTATGCTGATTAAATCGTATTGTTCAGGAGACTTCACGGTATCCTCAGCAAGTTAAAGTTCAGCCCGGAACCAATGCTTCTGCACGCCAAAATGAACCAGAGACAACGATTGGCAAACCTCGAGAAGTTTACTGGTATGTTTTTTGGCTCGTGATTTATTGAACGTTTTATTACTTCTTACTAGGTTGCTGTTCTTTCTCTGTCGAATGCTTAGCGCTTTACACTTTTTTTATGAACATTGTAGCGTAGCAGAGGCCGTATTCACCAACGCGACGCTGCGTGACGCAGGGAGCCCTCCCTGGCCTCCCTAGGGAGTTCAAGAAGAGGTTCAGAGCGCTCGCGAACCTAGGGAGGGTTCCCTCGTTCCCTGTGTGTTGGTGAATACGGCCTCGGGAATCGTATCTTGCACAACCTATGCCCTATGGCCCTATGGCCTCGTGGACATGGACATCAATCAAAGACCTAGAATAACTTGAAGGCGTTGACTTCGAACAACTTTGAATGAGTATCCGTAGTCTTTGTTAGAAGAATTAGAATAACGTGCCTAGAAGACAACCGAGAATACATAGGTATCTATTTTCAGCTGTTCCCAACAGTGTGCTCCTGGCCACCGATGTGGCCGCTCGTGGATTGGACATCAAGGGGATCGAACATGTTATTCACTATCATGTGCCCAACACTGCTGAGGTATTGTTCCATGAACTTCTCTCTTTTTTCGGTATAGTTATGTATGGGCACGTTCCTTCAAGTCTTCAAAGGAAGCTATTAAACAAACATGTTCAACCAAATCTTACGAATATGTAAATGAACCAACCAATGGATTGTTTTTTTTTCCTAGCAGCCTGAATGTGCTTGTTTAGCATGTATAAGCGGCGGGCGTGTCTCGTCATCCCTGTAGAGTTTCATATCTTTTGTTAGCATTCAGAGGACAGTAGTGGTAGGTTAGATCCGTCTTCTTTCAGCTGTACATCCACCGTTCGGGTCGTACCGCTCGTGCTTCGTCGGTTGGTCTTACTGTACTACTTGTCGATCCGATATCAGCACAGTCGTACAGGAATATTTGCAAGAATCTGAATCGAGGTAATGTGTCTTATCCTCGTTGTATGTTTGTTTGGCTGAGGCTGAGCGTGTAGCCAGGTAACCTCCTTACCTTCCTTAACTAACTTACCTTACCTTGGCATATTGCTTTCGCTGGTAATTGTTTCCTAAAGTTTGCTTTGTTGTTTCTAGAAGAAGACCTGCCCGTATTCCCCATTGATGCTTCCGAGCTGTACAATGCACTGGAACCTAGAGTGGAAGTTGCTTCAGAGATTGATTCATTGGCACACAGGGCGTCAAGGGTAGGTATTTCAGTGTGTGTGTGAGTGTGCGTGCGTGTGTGTGAGAGAGAGTGTATGAGTGTGTGTATGTGAGTGCGTCGTGTGAGAGTAGAGTGTGCGTATGAGTGTGTGTCGTGTGAGAGTGTGTGTATGAGTGTGTGTATGTAAATGTGTTTTGGTGTGGTGTTCTAGTCTCCCATTTTGGGACGACCATAGCTACACAGAACTCCACAGGCTGTGTTTCGCCAGTAGACTAGTATTGTTCTTTTTTTACAGGTGAAGAGCCAGGAGAATTGGTTTGCAAAGGCGGCCAAGGCATGTGACATTAACTTGGACCAAAAGTGAGTGGGATTAGTTTTGTGTTAAAGCATATTACGGGTAATTGATATCGTGCATGTTCTCGACCAGGTCCTAATTATGTATGAGATAAGTACCACGTCATGCATACTCAGGAACTGGTCTAATGTGACGTACAGGAAGACGTGAATCATTAATTTTCAATGCCCATCACTTTGTTAGAAAACGTAATATTTCACCCCTCTGCCTTTAGTTGCGCGCACCGTTTGCTCTGTTATCGACATATTATTGAGTGGCAAAAAAAACTTCGTAAACCTAGATGGGTGTTTTATTTTTTCTTTGTACGGTGTTCTTGGACTTGGCAAATATTTCCCAAATAGGTGTGCCAGGTAATATATTTTCTTGAACGTTTAACAAGTGTTTATTTAATAGGAAGTCTGACAAGGAGGCAGTTAGCGAGCAGATCGCCGAATACCGAGCCAAGGAGAAGACCCTTCAGAAGGAACTGAAAATCCTCCTCGCGCAACCACTCCCGGCTGCTGATAGGGGAACATTGCCGGTGGGTGGTTTTGAATGATAGCCGGTTATTTGCTTTTGTGTGACTCTTGACGTCTTGACCTGTGATAAATCTTCTGGAGTATCAGAGTTTTTTTTGTCGTATTGACGGGTTGAGAGCAATTTGGCCTTTTCATTTTGTAAGGGATGGCGTTTACGAATTATGTAATGCATATGATCTGGATCCTGAATCGGACTATATTATGTACTGCGTAAAAAACGCCGAATTGACCCGGAACTCTGTCTATTATGCATTATTACACTTTGCTCGAGGTGCAAATCATGTGTGTGAATATTGTGATTTACCTTTTTTGTATTGCAGAAGACCCGCTATATCACTCATACGATTTCGAAGGAGTATGAGGGAAGGAGGACTCTGGATGCTATTGACTCGTTCAAGCAACAGGTTGGAATATTTATGGAACTTTAACTTTCTTTTCCGCTGATCAGTCTCACTTGGTTGGGAAGGCCTGCTGAGGCCTGCTGGCCGGATTCTGGCAAAAAGGTCGCTGCTCCATCTTACACCTCTAACCTTATCTTACACCTTATTATAGATGTCTAAACTTTCTGTTGCATTCCTCCACAGACCAATGTGAATTCTTAGCACCGAAAGTTGCCGGTCCTCTTGTTAGGGCCCGCCTGTCTGTCTTTTCCCTTTAGTGCTTTGTTTTACTGTTTCTTTGCGTTTGTTCATTGTTTCAACAAAGATTTATATATAAAGGGGGGAATAGATGTCTTATATTTGTTTTGTGTGATAGAAATGGGTGCATCTTGTCACTCACGATATGGTAACTTAGCAACACGATTCAACCAGTAAGATATATTTCGCAACGAGTATATGTATTTTGTGAAACATGGCAAAACATCCTCTATTAAAAAAAATGAATTATTAAAGTGAAATACAGGCAGGTAGGCAGGTTTTTGAAACGCATCGTGGACAACTGTATTCCTGTGTATTTATGGAAGATTCTCGAATTTAACTGATTTTTTATTATAATTTATGCTAATTTGCCTAAACTGCTTAAGAATACTGGTGTACTCGATGTGTTTCAAAAACCGGCCGTTATTTGGCTTTTAAGCGAACTAGTGGTCTGAAACCCGAAACTTATGGGTTTACACTTACCTTGAATCTTTCCAGGTCGAAGAGAGAAAAGAACTAAAGAAGAAGAGTAGAAAGCATTTGACGGCAAAGGATATCAAAGTGAGGAAATTTAAGAATAAGAAGAAGTAGTTGTATTTTTGGCACTGTTGTAGTATTTTGTTATTGATTGTGTAAGGAGAAGTAATCGTGTTCTAGAATTTGTAAGAAGTAATCATTTCTAGCTGCTTTGAGTAGTTTTTTTTGCTTCGTTAAGTGATCTTTATTAGGTAAATCTGATGGAGTTGAGTTCTGACGTAGGTTCTGAATGGCAGTTTTTGGTTTAATAGTTGTTTTTATTGTTGTTATTGTTGATTATAGCTGTTTTTCTGTTCTGTTTCTGTTTGGTAAGCTGTTTGATTTTTTGAGTTTTCGATAATCTGAGTTTTTATTGTTATCTGTTATTGTTGTTATACTGTTTGGATTTTGGATTGTTGTTTGTTCACGATAAATTTTTGAAACTGAAACTGAGTTATCTGAGTTCAGAGGCAGTTTGTTGTGGATTCTATGTAAGCTTCGACGGTTTAAGCCGCGTTCGAGTTGGGAAAAGTTGTGGAATTCCGGAATTCCACCGTTCGAGATAGGACACCGGAAAAGTAAATGTTTTTCCGCTATTTAACCCCAACCGTCGGAGTCAAGCGTCATTTTTGGCTCTTGCAGTTGACAAAAATATAATCCCACAACGATTCCACTACGGTATTTTTGCTTTTCCACTCACGTTTTTCCGTCCAACTCGAACGGTGGAATTCCGGAATTCCAACTCTTCCCCAACTCGAACGCGGCTTCAGGCTTAGGAAATAGTGGAACGGTGCTCAACAGTGTAGAACACGACAAGTTGGGGGCTGCTCACATACCCGGTGAGAGTTTTCATTTTATTTTTTATTATTAAGTATTAAGTCTTTTGCTCTCTCTCTCTCTCCCTCTCTCTCTCTCTCTCTCTCTCGCGGCACAGGTCTCCTCTAGGTTCATATTCTATTTTCCTGTCTCTGAACTTTGTTGTCGCCTGTAATTACTCATAGTCTCTATACAAACCCATCCAGAGAGTACCGTTTAGCTAATAGATAGGCATATGGCTTAATAATTCATCTTTCTGAATGTTATTGGTTATTTTGTGTGTTGTGTGTCTCGGATTGTTCAATGAGACTCATTATAAACTAAACTTTATGGACATTGAGTATAATAAGATTTTTTCATGTAATTGCATGACGTCACAAGCTAGCAACATTGGCAGGACTCGAACCAGCACATTACTCAGAAACTACAACCATCGCATTACGCCACTCGCGCCTAGAGGTGTAGAACACGACAAGTTGGAGGCTGCTCACATGTCTCAATGTCTGGTGAGAGTTTTTTTATTATCATTGTTTTGGCATTGAAATGAGTACCGTTCACTTAGTTTTTTCGGAGAATAGAAAGCAGAAACCTGAAAAAAGCTCGAGCACCTCTAGGGTGCTTGGGGACGGACGCCTATCGTAGGTTTAGGGCCAGCTGCAGATGTGTAGCTTCAGATAGAACTGTAAAAAGCATGGGAATAAAACCTAGTTATAGCATTATGACCTTCAATATATTCTTTTTTTTTGTGGCCACGCTGAGAGGATCAATTAAGTTTTTTACTTTTCAGTAACCAATCGATCTCGATCCGATCTTCAAAACTATAGGGAACTTTTGGAACATTAGGATTCGAGATGGACAATTGTGCTAGCTGCTTTCTACTAGTTGGCTCCTATTCAAAACAAGGAACTCGAAGGAGCACGGTGAATTTTTAGTAATTAATTAATTAACTAATTATGAGCAGGACGACATGACATATTCTGTGGGGAGGTACCACATCTATTTTTATTAATATGAAATATGAGCGAAATGTGGTGTAGATCGGATGTATTAAAGGGTCAGGCCCATTTCAAATGACCCCTATTTTTGATGATTCCATCTGATTCTCCATGTCAAATATAGTAGGATGCAATATTTTTCTAATTTTAAAGCGCAAAATTCACGCAGTATTCAGCAATTTACCATTACCAGCCATACCCAACTATTTATCGCAGTTGTCACGTCCCTTCGCGCTGATTGGCCAATGTCGCAATTGCCACGCCCAATAGAGCATAATGCCCAATCAGCGCGAAGGGACGTGACAACTGCGATAAATAGTTGGGTATGACTGGCAATGGCAAATTACTGAATACTGCCTGAATTTTGCGACTGAAAATTGGAAAAAAATTGCATCCTATTATATTTGACATGGAGAATCAGATGGAATCATCAAAAATAGGGGTCATTTGAAATGGGCCTGACCCTTTAATTTATTCTTTTCATTTTTGTTGCACAATTAGTAGGATGTGACGTGTTTTTGCTAGGATCTGCAACATAAATATTTTACTACTGACTATGAGGCACTCTAGAGAAGAAATGTAGGTTACAGTAGTTTAGATAGGTAGGAGGATTTAAAGGGTATTGGTATTGTACCTTGTTTTGAGTTTTTTTTACCAGTAATATTTTGAAGAAAGAGAAAAACAATGGAAAACATCAAAAAATGAGTAACTAAACACGTCCGCCACAAAAAGAAATAAAAGTTTCCGTTTTGTATGGAAAACTCAACTTCTGTGCCCTCCCTCAACCCGATTTTGCCTTCCCAGGGCACTACGATGATTTTAAATTCCCGCCAAAAAGAACAACAGAGATAGGCGAGAGTCGGGCGCGTAGAGTGTGAAGAGAGTGTGAAAAGTGTTAGACAGGTGGCGTGCGGCAAAAAGGAGGTACACTACCGCTTTAAGGTGTTGGGCTCCAGCCGAATTCGAGTACCACACTTATAGAGTAGTGTGTGCTAGTCCAGCGCCGGTTTCCTGCCTTTCACGACATTGGGTGTGGGTCGAATGTAGGGATTTTTACGTTTCATTTTGTTACCTAGTTATGAAGCAATTACATTGTTGATAATAATTCAATCCAAGTAGACCATGTGACGTGTATCAAGCTAATGTGTGGCACGTCTCAAGCTACCATGTGACACACCTCATTCTACCGTATGACACCGCTATTCAGTGGCACGTATCAGTATTTCTTTAACTCTGCAAATCCATTTTGTTTTTATTTAGGAGTACGATCGCACGCACAAACTAAGAACATCTCTCTCTCTCTCCGACGCCCCTGGTACTCCAGAAGCTCAGGACTCGAACTTCGCTCCATGGGTTTGTTTTCAATGATGTATCTAAAACGTTACTTTTTTCAAAATGTTAACGTTACGTTACATTAATTGAATCTGGAAAGTTGTATTTAGGAAAACTATATAATTTTCGTGTTCAGTTGCTCCATTATTGCACATATAGATTGGACGAATTAGTTTTTTTTCCCTAGGATTAGATATCGGTTCATGTTAAAGCGAAATAGCGTCCGGTTTTTCAAACTCGTAGTTGCACTTCTATGAATTTGTGGTAAGTGGGGGTCGAACTGAGGTCTTTTTTTATGCTAATAATGCTCATTTGCATATCGGCAAGATCGTGGTGGTTGATGTTAGTTCCCTTTAAGTTGGTTGGTCATATGTCGTACTTATTTATTGCTTTTAGACACGCATCGGCGATCTCGCTTCAGTTTCCCTCTATCGATGAAGAACCTCCAAAGGAATCGACTGGAATCTGCCCGACTATTGCATTATGCAATACTGAAGTTACGTACTTCTAATCAATTTCAGGTGGCACTTGAAAGACTGAATTTGGTAGGTTTGCTTCAGATACCATCATGTGTCTCTTAGAGACATTATGTATTCGCATCCTGGTCCCACTGCGCATTTTGTACCATATATACATCTTGTAGTCACAAAGCTTTGTGGCAAACATTTGCTAACAACGGCAAACTTCCGTTCCGGTGTCAAAATACCGGCCAAAAAGCCTAGAATTTCTATAAAACTACCCGTTCTTTTCCATTTTTTGTCTTTCTCCAAATTTGAATGTTTTACATTAATTCTGTAAGGCTTGGGGAGGTCTCACAGCAGTATACATACCTTTGGAATATTCATTATTTATTATTATCCCCCCAAGTTAGGCGTGGGCAGGCTTCACTTGGCAATTTTCCACTCTTTACTCGAAGTATTTGATATGTGATTATCTTGGTGATATTGAAAACGTGTTCTTGTTCCCCCGTGTGGTGTTGTAGTGTGTATTATGTTCCCTGTGAATTATTTTCGTTTGGCTGTTTCTTAAATTTATGTTGTTCGTTCAATTGTATTTTCCACCCTCTGTGGTGTGTGCATTTTTGCAATAAATGTTTAATGTTTAATGTTCAATAAATGGTCCCTCCATCCGTCCACATCTTCTCTCCTTAATAATAACTTCATAGCTTTCGTCGTATACACACATCTGATTTTCATTATATTAAATAAATATTATCTTCATATGGCCTTCTTTGTTTTATTCCCTTCCATTGAAAACAGAAACTACACAAAGCGAAATAACTACACAAGTGAAATGTGGTTTTTTTTCTTCGAAAAAAAAAAACAATCTGGTAACTGGTTCGTGACCATTTGGTGACGGATTTGGCATGGTTACCACATAGTCACGAACCAGACACCAAATGGGCTGGCTCAAAAAAAAAAACTGTAGCACAGTGGCGAATTATCGGGCTCGGGTCCGCGGTTCAGTGCCAGAGGTTCCAGGTTCAAGCTCTTCAGCGGCAATAAACTACGAATTACAGTTTATATACTATTTTTTGTTCAGATTTTTTTGCTTATAGCATTCTTATCGCATTTTCGATAAATAAGTTGCTAAGGTAAATTGCACGCAAGATTCCTTTTTCATACTTGGAAGCAAAGCGCGCGGATGTTGATATATTGAAACCCCATCACTGATAACTTCTTTCCCACTAAAACCTAAACCAATAAAAAAACTTCCCACTTTGGAAGAGCGAGACTGAACAATTGTTTAAGTTATGGAACTGCACAGGAAAACGAACTAATTGCCGAGTCAACAGACACCCTGTCATCACCAACTGGTTTTTACCAAAAAAGGTGACTGGTTCATGACCACTTGGTGACCATCTGAGGGCGGTTTTCGACGAAACTTAGTCACTAGTAGGTACAAATTGGTCACGAAATGGGCAGGCCCAAGAAAAACCCTATGAACCGTCACCAAATGCTTCCTCCGTTTCCTATGTGTTTTAATAATTAGGTAATTGATCACATACCGTTATAATTAATAAATAAGTGGAACTGTTTTGCGAGCTTTTGTTTATTCGGTTACAAGACTTACTATTTTGGCAAATTGTACTATTTTCTTCCCTGCCCAGCTGGTTGGCAATGCGATGACTGCTGTGCCTGCCTGAGGCGCTACCAGAAACCTGTTTGGAGGCCTTCTCCTCCGTTCTCTCTCTCTCTCTCTCTCTCTCTCTCTCTCTTTCCTCTCTCTCTCTCTCTCAACTGCTGTAGCTTCTCCCCCTCCACCCTTAGCTTCTTCTGTACGCTCGAACTCCTTATTCCACAGGGCATTCCATGCCAATGGTTCTCAATGATAGCCGATATGTCTAGATAATTTGGCTATTAATGTCTTAGGCTTAGATAGAGATTGATTTTTTACTGACTGACTGACTGACCAAAAATCATACATTCGTGTTTTTCAGTTTTGTGAAATCTTAAACCTTTGCGATTTTTGTTTATTATTGATTAAAGATGTATCGATTGTCGTTATTTGCCTATATTGTGGTTGTCTGCTTAGCTGCTGATCCAGAGACCGCGAATGCTAATGGTGGGTTTAAGTAACGGGTTTTTTTATTTGCTCCTCAAATTAGGACTTGTAATATTCCATAGGTGCCCAGGGTCCAAGAAGGCGCCGTGCTAGTCTTGACTCTTGCTCTTGCTTGACTGTACCAATAGGTAATAAGTTAATAGGTAGTGTCAAGGTCAAGGCTACAACGTAACCGACAACGAACCTGGATGTAGGTTTGCCATATACGTTTCAGAAAGAGTATTTGCCAATCCTTTGCTAGCGCGTTAGATAGTGCAGCTATTACAAACAAGTGCGAGAAAGTTTGACATCTAGATTGCAGCTGGCACTCTAACAAAAGTTAAAACTCTGAGGCTTGTGGTGCCAGAGTCTCCTTGTAGTATTGCTTGTTAATCACCTTTTCTGCGTTCACGAATAAACTTGCTAATTATTCCAGTGAATTCCTTCGATAGTGTGGACGTGAACAACAACGGCAATGTTGATGTGTCCGAGTTCGAGAACTGGCAGAAGGCAAAGCTTTTTGTAAAGGACGAGGGAAAGATTAAAGGTAAGGCTTAGACAATTATGTTTATGGCGGAATTCAATGTAGTAGCCTCCAAGATTCGTAACTAGGCTCTGCACGCTCAGGAAGTCTACCTGCTTTTCAAAGTAATTATGGTAAGTTAAGTTCACAGTAAGGTTAGGCTTTATGTAATGGTCTGGTCCTTCCACGTGTTCATTTTGACCCTTCAATAAATAAATACATTAAACTAAACCACATGAGCACACCTTTATTCGCTTAGTACAAAATATCTCGATGCCTGCAAGAAAAACTTTCACTTGCTACTATACTGGTTACAGTAAACGGCATCGTTGGTTAACTGCGTAATTAAAGGGGTAATTGTCAGATAATTACATAGATCCCTTTGGTTTTCCAATGTTTTTCCGAAAATTTCTTCAAATGAAAGTTCCAAATCGCCAACGGTTTTATGTTCTCCTTTCACTGGCGACGACCGGTTTTCTTTAGCAGAAAAGCGCGCAAAAATCGTCAACTATTTGGGATTTTGCGGTCGTTTACTATATATAGAAAAACGGGGTATTTAAAGCAATAGAGGAGTTAGAAAGCCGCGACACAGTTATATACTGTTATACAAGCTAGTTACTACTGGAGCATACGTAATGTTGCGTGGTCAACACTAAATACTAAATGGCAATTAATTAAAGTTGAATAATGATCATGTCAAAGATTTACATTAATATTCTGTCAAACGCTTCATTTCAACTTAGGTGATTCTATATTTAACTTAAATATATCTCTGAAGGGGTGCAACAGAGATATAGACGTGCGGCCTAGTGGATCGTGCTAGTCTTGACAATAATTTTGATACCTATATACAGCCTAGAAAAACTTTCACTTGCTACTATACTGGTTACAGTCAACGGCTTAACATAGTTGGTTAAAGGGACAGGCCCATCAAATTAAACCTATGTTTACGAGATGTTCATACTGTTTACAAAGCATTTTTATTACAATATATACAAACCAAATTTCACCTTCATTCACCCTGGGACACTTTTTTCCGATGCGCTCAACTCATATGTATACCGTAAAGCTGCAGCTTTCAAAGCCATATACGCAAATTTTGATCGCAGTCTAATTTTACGATAAATTTGCATAGGCAGCTTGGAAATTTCCGTTTTACGGTATACATATGCGTTGAGCGCATCGGAAAAAAGTTTCCCAGGGTGAATGAAGGTGAAATTTGGTTTGTATATATTGTAGTAAAATTGCTTTATAATCATTATGAACGTATCGTAAATATAGGTTTATTAAATATAGGTTTACTTTGATGGGCCTGTCCCTTTAACTGGGGTAATTACTTAAAGCGAAATGCTAGCCTCTTTGGAAAATTTGCATATGATAAGCAAATCCTATGTATCCTACGCTAATTTTGTACGATCGTCCACGGCAATCGTACAAAATTAGCATAGGATACGTAGGATTTGCTTATCGTATGCAAATTTTCCAAAGGGGCTAGCATTTCGCTTTAAAGACTACGTGACAAGTTTTTAGAAGTTAATACATTTTGCTGCCTATTCTAGAGGTCTTCTCCAAGTACGATCTAAATGGAGATCGCCTATTGGACGTTTCTGAATTCGTGCCACTTGCGTATGCCGTATCTCAGAAACCAATCGATACAGTGGAGGATATTTTTTCCGTAAGTAGTAATCATCAAACACCGATCTCTTTTATTATCTTGGATATCTTATGTATATCGGACACGTATGTGCAAACAGTTGTGCATAGTTATCACAAATCAGAATGTGACATGACGCGCACTCGCCGCATAAAAGATTCTGCGGGGCGCGCGATTGATGCGCATGATGCGCAAGAGGTGTATTCCTATTGGCTTGGCACGTAGTGCGCGCTGGGCAAAAATTTCGCTTTGGGTGCGCGGTGCAAATTGTTCAGGAGCATAGAAGCGTAATAGCTTTGTTAATTCATGCTTTCTTTATTCGCAGAGACTTGATTTGAACAAAGATGGAGTTGTTGATCCTTCCGAGAAATCACTTGTTACGGCTTCCGGAGAAGGTTGGTCGGATTTTTCCTGAATAATTGATTGACCCGCTCATTAAAGCGGTAAACACCTGGTTGTTCTAAATACGCTGATCGTGTTGTTGCCTTTTTTGTTATGTATGCTCTACAGTATTGAGTAATTTTAATTGACGTTTGAGTCATTCGTTTCTTCAGGACCAGTTGTCACGGGAATTTTTGCGGCCGCGGACACCAACCGGGACGGACGTCTCACACATAAGGAATACAAAGATGCACTTGCATTCAACAAGCCGCATACACAGGTTCGAAGAATTCTACCATTGCAGAATGGCAACGTTGCATATTTTGGCGCGGGTGGTGCCTGGTTCAATTCCGGGTACCTACGTTATCGTTGAAGCAATCGTGGGGCATATCCGCTTGAGTAAGAGTGCCGTTCTCATCACCCTTAGTTACAAAGATGCACTTGCCTTCAACAGGCCGCACACACAGGTTGGAAGTGTAATTAATAAATAGTAATGACTATACAGGGCTTCTTTCGGGAGCTCTGAGGGAAAAGTCCTAGAACGTTTCAAGTACCAATGGTTTACGTCTTTCAATAGCGATCAATAACTTTAGTGTTTTTATCTTAACCTAATTAGCACGTTTTCCAGGAGCAAGTAAACCGCGATTCCGCCTTCTCACTAATGTCCTATATGGATGCTAACATGGACAATCGACTAGAAGCAGCCGAGATTCATGCATTTGCAAGCAAATATGCGAAGGTTGGCCATGTGTGAAATTTTGTCGATTAAAGCGGTATAACAGCCGGTTTTTGAAACGTGCGTTGGATGGTGTATTCCTATGTATTGTATGCAAATCACTGCGCAATTTTAGTCTAATTACATTCATTTGCGTGCAACCTGCAGCATATAGCAAATCAGTTCTCCAACGTGTTTTTCAAAAACCGGCCGTTAGATCGCTTTAATCTTTCTCGAAGATGGAAACTTTTGTATCATGTCTAGAAACGAAGTTCAATATTCTGTTAGCTATTTGTCGTGTAGAATCGCGTCCTCACAGAGATTTGCGAATAGCTCTCTTACTTGAAGTCGACTGTATTGAATCGACGACACACAAAATACATATTCAATTTCAATCCTTATTAGAATCAAGCACAAATACAGACTGAAGAAACAGTGTAGGCTTTGGTTCCTACAGTATCTGCGTACAGTATTTTCAGGTGTCCCAGGATGAAATCCGAGGAGAAATTGCGTGAGTGCGGCGTGCAACCTCTGGCACGCCGTACCCTAACGGCATGGCACTTTTCTTATACCCGCTTGCATGCCGTACCGTTGCCGCTCGCGCCAATTGTGCCCAATCTATATACATTATCTTCAGGTGTCCCAGGATGAAATCACCGAAAGGGTTAGACTAATGGATGCGAATCAAGATGGGTCCCTTACACTGGATGAACTTGAGGCGGCTGCATCACAAATGACACAGTTCCTTGGACTTACGCCACCACCCCCACTTAATTAGGCAATTAGATTTAACACAATGACCTAACTAACTTATTTGTTACTATTCGTTCAATTATCATTGCTCTTCACGTAACCCCAATGCGTGCATTTGCGCTGTTTGGGCAACATCGAATAAATATAGGATGTCGCATTTGTGTTTGTGTATTAGAGTGCAGAGTATTGTGCTTACCTGCATGTTTTCAAGTTTATCCATTTCAAGACAAATTCCAAGTTTCAAGACAAGACAAATTTCAGGTTTATCCATTGCTGAGACATTTCCAGTAGCAGGGTTTACTATGCTAAAAGAAATTGTAAAAATGATTCCTTCTCTGCTAGAAAACAGATTTTATACTGTAGGTGGTTCTACACACAAGAATACTGTGAAGCGGTACACGTACACATCACGGTATTTTTTAGGTTTGCCAATTAGAAAAGTGAAGACATCATATATACTACTACTCTAGCACTGAAAAATATGTATCAACAATTGTAGTCGCATGTTTCTGTAGCCCAGTTACACAGAATGCTGAAAGCTACGACAGTGAAATATTTTTGTTCATTTACGACAGTTGTGGGAAACTCTCGCTTGCCAGGGCATGTTTTTTATGCTTATGCATTTATACTTGAAAACAATTAAATTCAGCGTGAGCTGAGTGGAAATCTGCTCGATATCGTCGGAAGAACAGTTCGAAGTAGCTGCGGCTGGGGCCGTTGAGAAACGCATGCCCGTACTGGCACCCAATGTACGGCGGTTTCAGTGAGGAATACCAACCGCTAACCAATGTTTATTTTATTTTATTAATGTTTATTATTAACTATTAATTTATTATTATTATTTTTTATTTTTTATTATTGAATGAATTATTAAATTATTAAACACACCAATACCACATAAGTACTTACGCACAAACACGACTAACATTGCGCATTCAGCTGGTGTACATAATGCGCTGCGCCCGCACATACCCGTGGCTTTGTTTGGCTTTCGCTGAGAGAAAACGTGAATTAATCCAGATGCAGATCTTCGGAGGTTGATTAAAGCCTCATGAGTATAAATTATAGTCTAGTGTTTTGAATGAAAACTCGAAAGACACCATATTTGTACTACCATTACTACAATGTTCCCTTAAAGCGAATAACGGCCGGTTTTTGAAACGCACCTCAAATAACTGCGGTCCTATGTAATTATTGTGGCGATTTTTACAAAAACTGACAAATTGTGTCGAGTTTTACAATAATGTGCACACATTTATGTGTTAATAAACATTTAACTGTGCATATAATGTATGGTAATAGTTATTTGGCATACTTTTCAGGAAGCGGTCGTTTTTTCGCTTTAAACGAATACTAAACTGATTTACTTTTCTTTTCAGATCATCGATCGTGACTTCCTCCGCGTTTTCTCCGTACAACAACTCGAAGCGGTAGTTTCCGGAAGCGTTGAAATAGATTTAGAGACTCGAGAGAGAAAACCGAGCACAGGGTATATCCTTTTTTATTGAATAGGAAGCTCCCGAGGTAGACCTGATTCCAATTATAGGTCATACGGTAGTTATTCCAGCTGAGCTATGTCCTATTATAGTTCCATCGACTTAGACTACTACAGGTGCAATTGTACACTGTGTTAAAAGATCAAAAGACGAAAGTATTCGCATAGAAAAATGACAAGTTCAGACTAAGCTTCCTATAGTAATGCATTTTCCTAAAGTACTCACCGCCGGTGGTAGCTTCGAAATAGACCGTTCAAGTTCCAATGATGCTAGAGGCCAGAGGGTAACAATTTTGGTTCCCGAGAATAAAACTACTGCAGATACAATTCATACAATTAAGTCTCAAAAGACGATCCATTTTATTTACCCCGTTCTAGAAATCATGAAATCATGCGTCGTTAACATATTCCAAGCAAATAATAGCTACAGTACCCACAGATGTTTCCACAATAGTAACAATGATAACCATTTGTTGGTGCACTAGCCATAAAAAAATGTTACTAGTATGCGGTTGTTTGGGAATTACAGAGTTACCGTTAAATTGAAATCCCTTATAAAGTGTGCTATACTACTCAGTGCCGATATTTTCAGTTCGTCACCGGCACCGCCTCAATCCCATACGAAGGATTCAGTGCTCTCGAGACTCTTTAGGACCCAAAAAGTTCACAATCAAAAAGTGGGGGAGGCCCTACCGAGAGCTCATACATGTTTCAACCGTCTGGACTTGCCAAACTACCCGACTAGACATATTCTAAAGAGCAAATTGTACACGAAAATTACCGCGGGCATTCAATTGATTAGGTAACTGAGTGACCATAGGTGATTTTCATGGCTCTGTTCCTTGTTGGCAAAAGGCTCAGCGAAATTTTCTGGCGAAGGGCTCAGCGAAACAATTATTTTTGGTGAGCCATAGGAAGTTAATTGTCATGCACGGAGAGTGTGAATAGAATGAAGATGCGCAGTTAAAACTAGCGAAACGCGCAGCGAAAATTTTGGCGATTCGTTATGCAAGTGGAACAGTGTTTCGCCAAAAGGAACATAGGTTGTTGAACAAACTGCCAAAACAACACGACATGCATAGATGAACACATTTTTAAGGTAACTCTTACAGTATGCATCAGATTACTCATTAGGATTAGAGGTAATAACTCATTAGAATTTTGCATGCAATGTTACAATTATTTTTATTCAAATTTTCTTATTAATTGGTCGATTGTATTATTACAACAATTATTATTACTTTCTCGATGATTTGTTTTCCAACATAACTTTACGCCGCTATTGCAATATATACAGAACAAAGTTCGAGCAAGATCTAGCTTCCAACTATTGATATGGTGTCTAAAATGTGATATTTGCCTAAATTACGACCGCAGAGAATAATTCACGCGGCCTGAGATAGACAAAGTTTTTACAAAAGGTGCGAGGCGATATTTTCCAAAACATGTCATGTGTCTAGAGCGCGTTAAAGATTTTTTGATAATGATGACTATAAGCTGGGCACTACCCTATCGGTACCGATACTACTGCTACTGCTGACATATTCGCTACGCAATCGAGAATTTATAAAGCACTCTAGCAATGAAGAAACTCCTATAGAAAAGTCAAAGCTACGACGATTTCCAAGCTGCTTTACACACCACCACGCTTTCTCACACGCACGAGGGAGGAGGAGATTTTATTGAGGCTTACGGCAAGAATTCTCAGTTCTGGTTACTCTGTTAGATCAGAACCAAGCTAAATGTTGAAGATTGCTCTGGATTTTTAGATACGTAGGTCAGGGATGCTATGTTGAGGTCATGATTGTGTTCATGTGAAAAACCATAATGGGGAACAGGGGCCTAGTTCAAGAACAAAGGCGACATCACTGAAATTGTGCCCAATCTTGTGGATTTGCAAGTTGAGAGAGCAAGATGCTAGAACTCAACCCCAGGGTTGCAGTTGTGAAACAGCACCCAGATTTCCCAGTGTTAGGGAGAGTACCAGAGGACTAGGGATACCCAACCCCCAGAGACCAAACCTCCCAAGTGTACCTTCGCCAAAAGCTAAGGGAACACCATTTTCGGTTGGGGAAGTCTGATTACCCGATTACCCGGCCGCGTTTGTCGGCTGGGAATTGTCCAGTAATTGTACTACCAGTACAATCCCCGGTGAGGATCTACAGCCGCCGCCCAGTACCTAATCTAAAGTGGGCAGACCGAGTGCCGCCCACCAATCAGGCGCCTCCCTCCGGCATTTACTTTCTGCGACGGACAAGCGTGCAGTCGGGTAATCGGGTAATCAAACTTCCCCAACCGAAAATGGGTTCCCTTAGCGATTGGAGAAGGTACACTTGGGAGATTTGGTCCCCGGGGGTTGGGTATCCCCAGCCCTCTGGCACTCTCCCCAACACGGGGAAACCCGAGTGCTGTTTCACAACTGCAACCCGAGGGTTGAGTTCTAGCACCTCGCTCGCTCAACGAGCAAGTCCACAAGATCGTGCACAACTTCAGTGATGCCACCCATGTTGATGAACCAGGTCGCTGTTCCCCACCATGATTTTCCATACAACCCCAAACATGACCTCAATTGCATTGCACCCCTGTCCCAGGTAACTAAGAACCCAAAACAATTTCCAAAAGTAAGCTAGCTTCTGAGACAAACAGAGTCACTAAAACCGAGAAGTGTGAAGAACACCACATATGAACCTAATCTCCTCCTCTGTCCTCTCCGTTGCCCTGTCTCTCACTCTTCCTCTCTATCTTTATCTTGCATCTTCCCTCTGTCTCCCTCTCTCTCTAGCCCCTCTGTGCTCCCTCACTTTTACCTCTCTCCCCTCGACTCTCTCCCTTTTCCGCATCCTTCCTCCTTGCATCATTAACTATATATATGTAAATCCCTCTTTCTCTTTCGTCCCCTATCTCTCGCTTTCACCTTTTTCCCTTCTCTCTTTCTCTAAACACTCCATCCCTATGTCTCTTTCTCCCTACTCGCTCTCGGTGACCATAATGAGAAAATTCATCCGCACTGTCAGTGGGAAATCCATCGAGGAATAAAACTCATATGTTCAGCTCAAGTCGAACAAACAGACCCCTCATTTACCTTATATTGCTTACGAGGCTCAAATAGAAGCTAAATACCGTAGGAGTTAGTTTATGTGTAGAGGCTACGAAATGCGAAAGGATGTTCTTAAACATGCGAAACGTTGGTCTTAGTTATTTCCAAATGTTTTTGCTGGAAATTCAACTCTCCATAAAGAGTTGGTCATAATAAAAAGCTGGAGGGAAGGGTAAGCTTAAGGATATAGAGTTTGCAAGACAACAGCGAAATGTCGGTTACTTTAAATCTGTCTAAGTTTACGTATACTAACAAACTAATTGATGTAACGGAATATAGTTCTTAAGTTTCAGTTTGTGCTCCAAAGTAACTCATGTACCTCCTTATTAAAATTAGAAGCAAAAGCATGTCACTATCACAGCTCCTTATCCTTACAACAAAACAAAGAAAATGTATATTAGTAGAACAGTCACCGACATTACTACGCGCTAAATAGTTCAAACGGCATATCCGTGAAAAAAATTCTATACACTTTATAAGAAGGCTGACTACAAGACAGGGGTTAGTTACAAAATTGCTATAACACGCGAAAGGCCCGAGGGGAAACGGTGTGAATGCGGCGTGCAAGGGGGCAACTTTATGGCGCGCAAGCGGCAATGTTACGGCGGGCAACTTGCACGCCAGAACTCAATGGCGTGCCTCTTTTTTCCACGGCGCATGCACGCCGTAAAGTTGCCGCATGCATGCCAATATTCACGTTAAAGCTTGACCATCATCAATCTCAAAAACCTTGAGAATTACACATGAACCCCTATAATGAACCCCTATAATGTTAGATAGCTACCATAGTGTGTTCGACCAATGTGGCAACATTTTTTCGTTCTGAGGGCATATTCACCACTCAATTCCCCACGGGGAATTTCCCGTCTTTTTCTCGCGAATCTCACATTCGCATGCGTTTTTTTTTTATCCCCAGGGAATAGAATAGTTCCCTGTGGGAGTAGTTGTGGTGAATATGGCCTTTGTTGAAACCACCTAAGCCGTTTCCGCGGTTGATGTTGACAAACAACGTGTTCAGTAGCATCAGTCCATCTGCCCCCAGACGGACCCTTGGATTTGACTTCTTGTTTCTTTGTCTTGTTTTAATAATACTCTTCACTTGTCCTTTTTTCGTACTGTATTCTTATTTTTTCAGTGGTCGTAGTGTTCAGAAAGTTTTTTTTTTGTCTTCAGAAGATTTCCACACATTAAGAGGTGTTTTTGAGTACCAAAAACTTACAGTCATTCTTCAATAAATCATTAAATGCACACTGTTCATATTGTAATAAATATATCTTTGTTTGGAATTAATTTGATTTCTGTGGCCGTATGCACGAACACCGGGAATATGCTCCCAGCTCCCAGTGGGAGGTGACAGAAAGAGAGGATCACACGAACCAGACACACGCAGAGACAAATTCGCCCGTCCGGTTAGGCTTCCCATGTACGTGCATACGGCCACTGTTTAGGTACAAGGCATTTTTCTATTGTTTTGAACGGTACACCCTGTTTGAGTATTGCTGCCAATGTATTGAATGCTTACGACAGTATACACTAAGCATGCATGCTACGGAACGTGTCTACAGTAATACACACATATGATGTTGCAATGTAAAGTTATGTAATGTAAAGTTAAAGGCACAACAAAAGCAAACGTGCTATCGTATGAATAAAACTCTTCCATAATAAAGACAATACTGTGAATTTCGAACTTTGGCATTTATTCTACAAAAAAATAAGTACTAGTGATAAAATGGTTATTGCAAAACAGTTGACAAATTGCATGTCATTAACTAATGGCACAAACGAAATAACCCACCTGAGCCATTCCTCGTAAGCTTTTCTTTCCATCCGGTGCCATTTGCCCAGAAGCTTCTCATTGTCCATGTGGTCCACGACGCTGTCCTTGACGCTGAAGTCGACGCGGGCGTTGGCGCTGACGTCGACGCTGACCGGCACAGACCTCGATGTTATCCTTTCCTCAGGCTTCCGAAGCATTGAAGCACTTCCTCTAAATCGTTTTAATTAGATAAATAGATAGAAAAAATTACTTCCTCATACTGTAAGTCAAGATACGAATTGAACTATTTGCAATTAAAAGCATATGACATATCATCGGCTAAGAGACACCGCCTTGGATTGGAGCTAATAATGAAGATCCCCGACTTCGAGAGCAAACGGGACCCTGGATTCTACATGCTTAAGTCTATGTGTGATGATTGTATGTCTGAATAAAGTGGTATTCACATTACATATGCCTAGTTGTTAGGACGATACAGTAAAAAGCATAGTAGTAATGTAAGTGCATAACAAAAACAAAAGTGCTATTGTATGAAAACTCTTCCCATAATCAAGACAAATTTTGTTGGGAATTTTCAACTTTGGCATTTACTCTACAAAAAAAAAGTACTAGAAATAAAATAGTTAGTGCATAACAGTTGACAAATTGTCTATAATTAACCAATGGCATAAAAAAACCCACCTTAGCTTCCTCAACTTTTCCATCTTGTACCATTTGCCGAGAAGCTTCTCATTGTCCATGTGGTCCACGACGCTGTCCTTGACGCTGAAGTTGACGCGGGCGTTGGCGCTGGCGTCGACGCTGACTTTCGGCACAGACGACCTCGACGATATCCTTTCCTTAGGCTTCCGAAGCATTGAAGCACTTCCTCTAAATCGTTTCAATTAGACAAAAGATATAGAAAAAAACTAGTTCCCCATACTGTAAGACTAGATACGAATTAAACTATTTGCAATTGAAAGCATATGACATATCATCGGCTAAGAGACACCGCCTTGGATTGGAGCTAAAATGAAGATCTCCGACTTCGAGAGCAAACGGGACCCTGGATTCTACATGCTTAAGTCTATGTGTGATGATTGTATGTCTGAATAAAGTAGTATTCACATTGCATATGCCTAGTTGTTAGGACGATACAGTAAAAAGGCTTTGGCGTAGGAGAAGCAACAAAGTGTTCAAACATATATATGCCCCAAATGAGAGCTCGCCTCGTCGACATCTAGATCTAGTGTCAACTAATTGCTTATAATTAACTAATTGACCGAACCTGTATCTGTTCTTCGTCGTGTAGTCCTAGTTGACTAGGAGCTCCTCGTAGCCGATGTGGCGGTCTACGTTGACCTCGCCGTTGAACCCGATTGCGAACTCAACGGTGACGACGACCGTGAAAGCCTTTTCGCATAATTGGGAAGCTGAGTTCCAGCAACATATCACATGCCTTGAAGCGTTTCCTGAAAACATCGGTTATAAGAGATTAAAGGTAACAAAACAAAACATACACAATTCCAACTATTTCTTGAAATAATGATGCAATTGCTTAGAAATAATAAACCAGAAAAGAAAGTTGGAATACTGATTGAAACAAACCATTGAAGCTGGCAAGGTGGTCAGGGTCAGGGGTCAGGGTCAGGGCCACTGTGTTTAATTCACAAAGTTGATACTTGGGGCTTGCACACGTATTCCATTACTTCCCTTCAATGCGTACTACTCAACCCTGCAACTAAAACGGAAATAAAATGTTGTCGTTACGAAATAAAGCACGAACAAACGAATGTACAAAACTTCATGAAGCACAGGTAGAGAGCCTGAACCGGATTGTGAAACGGTTTTGAATTATTCACGGAGTTCAATTTTAGCATGGACATTAGCATAAACATTCGCATGCTAATTTATATTTCCCACGCGCTGCTATGCTAATTACCTGATCAAAACACAAGTGCGGTTAAATGAGAAAAGAGCAAACTACATACACAAATTACAGATGTAAACCCAAAATGAAAGTATTGAATATGTACGTGTGTATAAAATAACGTACAAATAAACCCTGAAAAGTATGACTGAAAAGTATTTACAAACAAAAAAAGATTGGAGATATGGGTGTACGTGGGGCTGTCAACTTATTGAACTGAACTTGGGTCTTCGTAGACTATTTTCGAAAAATTAGCATAAATTTCGCATGTTAATTTGGGATGCAGCGCGGGCTAATTATGCTAATTTAGGAGATAAGTAGAATACTGTAGCCAAATACAATATCTTATTGGACCAACTTCTAACAATAAAATAATGGCAGTACTAAGCGTAGCAAGCTAGAATCGAACCCTGGTTGTGTTGGCGGAAAATGGCATAGAAATACGATATTATTGAGTACGGAGAGTTCAATAAGCTTATGCTCTTAGTTTTAATTATCTCAAGCACTTTCAAGAAAAAAAATAAACTTCAAACAAAACGCTAAAGATAAAGGAGCTTGCAAAAAGTGAAAAATGGCCAATCAATGTGATAGGTCTGATAATTTCCCGCGTAAAAAGGAAATGTGCCCCGAGGTACAGTACGCCATTGCCACAGCAGTAAGAGAGAGAGAGAGAGAGGGAGAGGGAGCGAGAGGGAGAGAAAGAGAGGGAGACAGAGAGAGAAAGAGAGAGCGAGAGAAAGATATATAGACCAAAAAAAAACCGTCGTAAACCGGTCGCCAATGGCTTCCAGAAACACAAACACAAAACACTGAAAACCAAGAAGGCAAATAAAATCCTTGAACTTCTTTGAAAAGCGTTGGAACTATTCGTCAGCGTCATCACAAAATAACAGGAACATTAAAACTTCTAAAGATTTATATGCATTCACATAGTGCCATCAAGGCACTTCACCAAGTTCTGTCCAACTCATACACAAAACTCCTCGAACAATTGTGTCGCCGTTCGCCGTACTAGATGCAAGTATGTAAAATGTACTTCTGCCCTGAAATTTCATCAAAACGGTTCAGTTGTTAAACAATCTCGCCAATATAAGTTGAAACTCCATAAAAATGGTCATCAAAACATAAACATAAACATAAATAATATAAATTTGATAACTACGAGTTTTAAATTCATTGACCTCTCTGGGACAAAGAGAAGTAGATAGATTTTGAGTACGTATCCTGTGGAGTTCCAGTGGAGTAGGCTGTTCTGAGGCGACACGGAGCACGCAGTCACAATAAATTTGTCCATTTTTATTTGATTTTCATTAAATTTAGGATGATATGAAGAAAAATACAGCACCAAGACAAAGTTACACATTGAGAATGGGAGTTACTGGATTACAGTAGATATTTATCGTGAAAAAGAGTCCTTGAGTGGAAAATTTGGGTTACTGCAGTGGTATTAGAAAATTAGAATTAAAAAAGTACAAACAGGAATATTTTCTGAAAAACAAAATAATTATTGGGATAATTCGCAATTACTCAAATTACAATGCAAAACTACAAAATACAAACTACAAATACAATTATCGGCAACACGCATGTACTTTCAATGCAAATTTCTCTTCATTTCCCCCAATTCCTCCGGATTTGACAAGTGAATATTCACCGAATCGATAATTTTCCACATGAGCCTGAAGAGATTTGTATATGTAATTTATTGAACTCTATGTGTCATACATAAGAACATAGGGCTCAAGCTCAAGGGGTACCTTTTAGGAAAACCGAACAAAGGCAGCCAAACGAGCAGACCTACAAACATTCACTGATTCAAGCTGGCTGTTTCGCGGCCTAGAAACCTGTAGGCGGTACCCATTTCATCCGCGTCACGACCCAACTGGTTGGTGCACCGGCCATAAGCCGGCGGCGCACCAACCAAAGTTTCGCGTTGTAATATACGAACAAACGGACTTATTTTTTGGCGTATCACTTTAGGGTTCGTAATCTAGGTTTGCATAAAATCGGCGTAAGCCTACCTGATATGCTGCTATTTGGGTGAACGATGGTGGGCAGTTTCCAAGCGAGAGAATACAGTATCCTTTGTCATTTACAAGCCAACTTCTTTAAAGCGAAATGCCCAGCACTCTTATGCAGCTTATGCGAATGAGCATAAATTAGAATAAAAAATCTAGCCAAATTCGAGCAAATTAACATAAATACGTAAGAATTCAGCTATCCACGATGCGTTTCGAAAACCAGATGGTATTTCGCTTTAACATGATATCACTAATTCACAATCACACAAAGTGGTAAAACAAGAATATATGTGCTGACTAACCAGGCAGTCCGGGCAAACCATCCTTTCCAGGTTCTCCCTTGCCTCCCGGGAAGCCGGGAGGTCCCATGTCACCATTGGGTCCGGGCAGGCCTAGTTGCCAAGGTGGGCCGATATGTCCCATCATTCCTGTAAGAGACAATTCAACATACAGGCAATATCCCCACGAAAATAAACTTCTCACGGATTTCTGAAACGTATGTTGGATAATGGCACATGTTTCAAAAAAAAATGTTATACCGCTTTAATAAAACAATCACCGTCCGAGTTCCATTCTCGGGAAAGTACACGGTTCGAACACCGTCCGGGTCCAGTCCCGGAAGAAGTTCATACAACCCCATTGCGGGATAACGACCCCTTGCGGGATAACAATCCTTTGCGGGATAACGACCCCTTGCGGGATAACAATCCTTTGCGGGATAACGACCCCTTGCGGGATAACAACCCTTTGCGGATACAAACCCTTTACGGGAACACAACGCTTCGCGGTATAACCAGACCTTACTTATTCGTTGCACGATTCTACGTTTCACCCAAAAAGTCATAATGAGTAGTCAGAATTTGAGTCCTCGATCTCAACAACAACTTTTGACGTCACTTAAAGGAGAAGGCTCACGAGATCTAAGTGTACGATTTCCTTCTTTTTATCGATAGATGGTGGTATTTAATTCCAATAAACATGCCTTGCGGAGCAAAAGCTTTTAATCAGAAGGAGTAAATCAATGTAATGCTTAGAATTTTATCAAAGTTCTTTACCGTAGGCTTTGTGTCCCGAGGGTATCTGGCTCTTATTGCATGTGTCCCGGGGGTATCTAGCTATAGTTGCGCCCTTATTTTCTTATTTTGAGTCCTCCAGATATCCTCGGGACACACACAATTACAAAGACTATGGTACAGAATTTTGATAGAATGCTGAGGATTATATTGTTTTATTCCTTCTATTTAAAAGCTTGTGCTTCATAAGGCATGTTTCTTGGAAGCAAATACCATCATCTATCGATAAGAAGAAAGAAATCATACACTTAGATCTCGTGAGCCTCCTCCTTTAAGAGATTAATCACAAGATACTGTAACCAAGCCGTTAATTCTGTTCTGAGAGAAGCAAGCCTATATGTCGAAATGTCCAGGGAAGAATTCGAAAAGAATTTAAATCAAAATACAGTGACAGTTCAGAGGATGTTAGAAACGGTTGAAAGTTATAAACGAAAAATAGAAGAATGTGAAGAGGAAACACAATTAAGTGCACAATGGTAGGGCAACGTTTATTCGAGAGAGATGGACAAGCTTTTCACTGCTTATCCGGACGATAGACAAGGCGCGACAACCACAGTCGGCCAGTAGAATGACAAGCTTTCACTACTTGTCTGAAGAAACAGGTGCGGCACCACTGCCGGCCAACCGATGCACAATCCCTGGATCGATAGGAGCTGGCCTCCACACCAGTCCTCAGCAGCTGACCAACTTCAGCCGTAGATGTCCCACCACAGGGACCGAAGAGACGATTCAGATCACCAGGACCAATACATGCCCATACCTCAATACCGAGGGTTTATATTACGTCATATTGCATGCTAATCGGGTAATTATTAGACGATTTGACCTATTTCTAGACATGCTTACTACATGTACTTCCGGTGGTAATAATATTACGTTTCGTGGGAAAAGAAGACGTAAGAGAGCGTACAATATGAAACCTGCATGATTCTTCGAGAATTCCCGAAGTACCAATTGGAGATACACATAAGATAAGACTATTAATCCTATAGAAGGTATTCTATTCTATTCACAAGTCCCGCGTGGCAGCAATTAGAGCATTGACAACGGTACACAAAATCTCTCGTTCCCCGGGAGTGTCACGACTTTCGTGACCGAAACGTAATATTATAACCATCGGAAGTACATATAGTAAGCATGTCTAGAAATAGGTCAACTCGTCTAATAATTACCCGATTAGCATGCAATAAGACGTTATATAACATAAAGTATACCTATACGTCGTGGCTCACTGGCAAAGTTCTCGTCTCTCACCCATACGACCCGGGTTCGAATCCCGCCCAGTGCTACCATCTTGCAAACATGCCACGGCGTCGGGAATAATGTTAAGGCGCTCCGCTTGCCTAGCCTTGGGACGGACCTTTCGCTCTGTATTATCTTCTGTGCCGTCTTCTACCGTCTACTTCACTCTATGGGACACATCGGCTAAGAGACACCGCCTTGGATTGGAGCTAAAAATGAAGATCCCCGACTTCGAGAGCAAACGGGACCCTGGATTCTACATGCTTAAGTCTATGTGTGATGATTGTATGTCTGAATAAAGTGGTATTCACAAAAAAAAATACATCTCTATCATGTGTGAAGCGTGTGGGAAGTTGTGTTGGGAAGTTACGAGATATTTCACCACCACATCACCAGTAAATCCAGTTTTGATACGCACATTGAATTCATTTAAATACAAGCCCTGCCAGGCACGCATTTAATTTTCGTGTAATTTTTGTGTGTAAATCGTGTGACGCCGAGTGTAACCAGCAACTACTTTCTGCAATGAATTAAGGGGATGGGGTCATTTCAACTTTCCCGTTTTTAATATTTTTCATTGATTCTATACCTAATATTCTCCATAAAAAGGAAATTTAAATTAATTTACAGATGCTTCGTGGCAGGAGCATGCTCAAAAGTGTAAAATATTTAGCATCCTGGACTATGCGAAGTGCATGTAGTGCACCGTACACTGATGAAACTTGGGTTGCGCGCGGCGAAACCCCCGCCGTAGTGGCCCGGTACGCCCGTACGCCGGTACGCTGGTGCGCCAGCAGGCCCGATACGCGGATATAGCGTTATTGGGCGAGAGACAAAGACAGGGCGAAGCATTCTCTCTCATGGGCTACGGTGCACCACATTCACTTTTTATGGTTCAGGGTGATCTTTGCTCCTGTCGGAGGAGCATACATTTGATATTCTAATTTTACTTATAGTCAAGAATGGTAGGTATATTATCAAAAGAAAAGATTAAAACGGAAAAGTTGAAATGACCCCATCCCTTTAAGATGGCGCGTATAGTGGCCATGTCATCCTGAGCAACCGCTTATGTAGGTTTTCTAGGTCGTTTTATTGTGTTTTGTAGGGATAGCTTGTGTTTTTGCATGTAGTGATTCCTGATGATGGCGAAAGCCGAAACCGGTCGAGTTAATAAAGATACACTTTGATTTTGTGTCATCTGATTCGGTATCATGGGAGCCGCATAAGCTCTGTAAATCAAACATCTGACTGTTTATGCAATGTCTCTTTTGTTATGTGGACCTGTTACCAAGCACCAGCCATTAAAATGTCCAAAATGACACTTCAACGACGTAAGTTCCATCCATGCGCGAAAAGAACCCGCATCAGAAAACATCTCTCCGATTCAAGTGGATATGCACATATTACAGAGTGCATAGTTACCCCCACGTACATTCACCGAGAATGTTTCCCACCCACAAACATATTCGTATTACACTGCAGATCAGCTCCTTGGATCAAATATTCCCCTACCACCATAACCACGTTACCAGTGCACTTTTTGCTTGGTTTACGTGGTCCTTTTGTCACCCGCTAGAAATTTTAGCCGGCAAATGAAGACATCCACAATATTCACCCACCATAAATTACAATATTGCACAGTACACGGTGGTTGGTACCTCGTCACTAAAATCGTGAGCATACACCCAGCAACTCGCCAATGTATTTTATACAGGGGAGTTGCTCCTGCTTTCTATAATATAATCATGTTAGTGAACACCGTGACAGGCATATCATCAAGATCAACCCCATTACCCCGATAAAAAAACAGGCAAAACAAAAGAAAGGCGAGGCTTAGAATGCTTACATGGCTGAACTTCCGCATGCATGCGGTCATTTAAGGCAAAAAGCATTCATGCGCCGTCAATCGTGCGGCATGCATGCTTTTTTGGGTACGGTTTTGCTGGTCACGCATGTCGCAGTTGTTGCACTAACCGTGCTTTTTCATTGTTTTGGAAAACTTTTTTTTTATGAGAGGGGTTTTTCACTTCTTTTGACTAGTTTACGTAAGTATTTTTGTTTGTAACTAATAAAATGACAATTATAACAAATTTAGTCTGGTTTTGGTTGATTTAAGTCGGTTTTAAGTTCCCGCACGTTTACGGCAATGTGCATAAATGGCTGCCGCACGCACGCCCGGGCTCTCCTCCGCATGCATGCCGCCTGCCGTAAAGCATGCATGCAGTCACCATGACTGCATGCATGCTTGTTCAAATGACCGCATGCAAGCGAAGTGTGACCTGAGTAGTCCTGCGAGTGTCGTTTGAGGGGCTTGCATTGTAGTCTTGGAATCAAACTCCATTCTATACTACATCCGAGGTTGCGTTTTGCCAAGTGGAGGCTCAAACTCCGCCGAAACAATAGCGGGCCTGGAAACGAAACATAATTCATCTAATTAGTAGCACTGGATGACAGGTATGATATTCTGCAACTAAAAAAGTTGAGTAGTCTAATAAAAACCTCGTACCAATAACAATAACATTGCAACGACTTAGT